>CALYCZ020000300.1:12500-17500 GCA_944470555.2 Heterobilharzia americana | reverse complement strand
CACCAGAGTTTCCTCTGGCTTCAACCTTCGCAAGCATAGTTCACCATCTTTCGGGTCTCAACGTGTACGCTCTTGCTCCGCCCCGACGGTGCACACGGTGCAAGACCGCATGTCTACGTCATGGGACGGGCCGGTGATGCGCCTGCTGCTCGCATCTTGGAAATTGAGAGCAAAACAACAGGATCTCACCTCAGCCCGGACAAGCCGAACCTTTACCTTCACTACGCCTTTGGGTTTCGTAACACCCAATGACTCGCGCACATGTTAAACTCCTTGGTCCGTGTTTCAAGACGGGTCAGGTGGATCGTCTACCACTACACCACAGACTATCGGCCCAAACTAAAACACACGCAACCGCCAACGGAACAAGACCAAGCCATCAACCGACCAGCCGAAGCTAGCAACAGGCCGACCAGACTCAAACCTCGCCCGAAGGACAGAGCACGCATGCATAGCCGCCAACTCCGACGCACCACACACATCCGCCACAGCCGGCTAGTAACACTCATAGCCCAGTGAATGGACAAGTGAGTCACCTGCCGACCCAACCAAGCCCGACGATAATCAGACCTGATCAGTTTGGCCGCAGCAGATAGATGGCAGCGCCGGTCGTGGTGAACACCCTGAGAAAGTGCACTGACAAGCAGACCCACACACCTTCCAATGCACGCAGCACGTGATAAGCGCACCACACATACCCACCAAAAAGGCGGATACCCGCTGTTAGACGGACACTGAAAGGCGGCCAGTATGCCCAAGCGCAAATCATACTCATCAGCTGAATTCCCAGGGCTTGCAGTTCAACTCCACCCGTTTACCTCTGAGCGGTTTCACGCACTGTTTACTCTCTCTTCAAAGTACTTTTCAACTTTCCCTCACGGTACTTGTTTGCTATCGGACTCGTGTAAGTTTTTAGCCTTGGATGGAGTTTACCACCCACTTTGGGCTGCATTCTCAAACAACCCGACTCCAAGGTTAGCACTGAGCAAAACTGTCATGCTTGATCTCTACCCCCACGGGCCTTTCACCCTCTATGGGCCAGAACGGTAAGCCGTACTCATTGCTGGACTTGGGGCAGAGCAGTTATGCCAGGAACCAACCTAAACACCACATTGCCTAGAGGTCAAACAACCACAGGCTTCGGTGATGGGCTACTCCCTGTTCACTCGCCGTTACTAAGGGAATCCTTGTTAGTTTCTTTTCCTCCGCTTAGTGATATGCTTAAGTTCAGCGGGTACTCACGTCTGATCCGAGGTCAGGGTAAGAAATGATTATGTGTGTTACACACCCTCGGTACAAACCATTGACCAGCTTGTAGAACCAAGATTAAGCTGTTTTTTAATATGCTTACATATTTCAATATATGCAGTAGGCCATGTTCTCCCGAGCGTGTACATTATTTATATATATATATCTCATTAAGCCACGACTCGAGCACAACCCACCGCAGCAACTTAATCTGGTCTTCTACACCGGACTAGGCTGTGGCCGGACAAATTAGGATGGAGCCTTAGACCAGCAACCCACGTTGATATGCAGGTAAGCACGCCGGCAGGCACACACCCAATCCACGACTAAATGTGCATCGTGATAGATGATAAGCCGACCCTCGGCCAGACGTGGCCACGGGATATCCCGTAGCCGCAATGTGCGTTCAAGATGTCGATGTTCAAAGCAGTATGCAGTTCACATTAATTCACACAGTTGGCTGCACTCTTCATCGACACACGAGCCGAGTGATCCACCGCTCAGAGTTGTACTCCAACAATCCCATACATCGGTTTCCCGAACGCATAGAACTGCTGGTTCAACGCTGCAACCTAGGATTGACACCGCCAGGTCAGCGTACATGCAGTCCAGCACGAAGCCGGGTGCATGCGTGGGCAGCAAACCCGTGAATGGCAAGCCAAACCGGATCGCTTAAACAGTGTAAAATGGTGAAGACATAAACAGGGCGGAGTGCATGCATATAGCACACAACTCTCTTCAAACCTCGCACACGACCCTAAGATCATGTACTTTCCCATCACCCCTGGCGATCTGGCAACATATAGTCACGTGAACACCATCAGAGTATCTGACAGGCTAGGTACCCCGGTCAAGTAATTATCGAATTTCCTCTTTGATATGAGGATTTCATTGGCATGTTTTAGCACACCGTATTTTTATATCATCAGCATGAGAATGTATCTCAGCGTCATTTATATCAAGGCATGTCTCAGCATACCGTATTTATACATAACCTGCATGAGTGTTGACGTGATACCCACACATTACGCATAGATAAACACGCCAACCATCCCAGCTTGGTTTGTATTTATATATATATATATATAGGGATATCTGGTAATGATCCTTCCGCAGGTTCACCTACGGAAACCTTGTTACGACTTTTACTTCCTCTAAATAGTCAAATTAGGTCGTCTTCTCAGCATCAGTCGAGCGGCAAGCCACTTCAACGACACCAATCCAACGACTTCACTAAACCATTCAATCGGTAGTAGCGACGGGCGGTGTGTACAAAGGGCAGGGACGTAATCAGCGCAAGCTTATGACTTGCACTTACCAGGAATTCCTCGTTCACGGGGAATAATTGCAAGCCCCGATCCCAGTCACGACGGTGATGAAACAGTTTGCCCAACCCTTTCGGGCCAGGTTTCCAGACTCGCTGGCACCGTCATTGTAGCGCACGTGTGGCCCCGGACATCTAAGGGCATCACAGACCTGTTATTGCTCAATTTCGTGCGACTTAAGTGTGCCGCTTGTCCCTCTAAGAAGTAAAAACTGGCACCGTACCCGCCGGAAAACGACCACACCACTCCATAAAGAAGCAGTAGAAGCCGCACCCTAAACGAGCACAGAGGACCAGTCTACTATTTAGTAGGTTAGAGTCTCGTTCGTTATCGGAATTAACCAGACAAATCGCTCCACCAACTAAGAACGGCCATGCACCACCATCCACCGAATCAAGAAAGAGCTTTCAATCTGTCAATCCTCACAGTGTCCGGGCCGGGTGAGTTTTCCCGTGTTGAGTCGAATTAAACCGCAGGCTCCACTCCTGGTGGTGCCCTTCCGTCAATTCCTTTAAGTTTCAGCTTTGCAACCATACTTCCCCCGGAGCCCAAAGACTTAAAGGTTTCCCGGGGACTGCCCGCGATGTCAATTAAAGAACCATCGCGGATCGTCAGTTGGCATCGTTTATGGTCAGAACTACGACGGTATCTGATCGTCTTCGAAACTCTGACTTTCGCTCCTGATCAATGAAAACATTCTTGGCAAATGCTTTCGCTGTAGTTTGTCTGGCGGCGATCCCAGAATTTCACCTCTAACACCGCCATACAAATGCCCCCGTCTGTCCCTCTTAACCATTACTTCGGATCCGAAAACCAACAAAATAGAACCGAAGTCCTATTTCATTATTCCATGCAAGAATTTTCAGGCACATAGGCCTGCTTTGAGCACTCAAATTTGTTCAAAGTAAAGATGCCGTCCGCTCCCGACACCCGTTTAAAGGCATCCGGAAGCATGCCAACAGGCCGACAAGACAAGCTCATCAACCCATCAGCACCCGTTTAACACAGACACGGCTGAAAGGCTGCACAGCCACTACACCGAGCCGAACACAAGCCTCGATCGTAACCAAGAACCGTGAACGAGCAACGGCATGCGACCGCACGACCCAGATTCAACTACGAGCTTTTTAACTGCAGCAACTTTAATATACGCTTTTGGAGCTGGAGTTACCGCGGCTGCTGGCACCAGACTTGCCCTCCAATTGGTCCTCGTTAAAGGATTTAAATTGTACTCATTCGAATTACGGAGCCTCAATTGA
Source organism: Heterobilharzia americana (assembly GCA_944470555.2). Classification (NCBI taxonomy): domain Eukaryota; kingdom Metazoa; phylum Platyhelminthes; class Trematoda; order Strigeidida; family Schistosomatidae; genus Heterobilharzia; species Heterobilharzia americana. Next base: position 13,668 of record CALYCZ020000300.1, on the reverse strand, counting down.
GTCCCGTATCCGTATTTTTCGTCACTACCTCCCCGTGCCGGGAGTGGGTAATTTTCGCGCCTGCTGCCGTCCTTAGATGTGGTAGCCATTTCTCAGGCTCCCTCTCCGGAATCGAACCCTGATTCCCCGTTACCCGTTATTATCATGGTAGGCAGATCACCTACCAACAAATTGATAGGGCAGACATTTGAAAGATCCGTCGCCGACACAAGGCCGACTGCGATCAGTAAAGTTATCCAGAGTCATCACAGAATGCAACAGGGACAGCCGAAACCGCCCCCGGTTGGTTCTGTTCTAATAAATCCACCCGTCCCCTTGCGGGTCAGGGCATAATGGCATGTATTAGCTCTAGAATTACTACAGTTATCCATGTAGCGTTTACGATCTAAGGAACCATAGCTGATTTAATGAGCCATTCGCGGTTTCACCGTATTAAGGTATGTACTTAGACATGCATGGCTTAATCTCTGAGACAAGCATATGACTACTGGCAGGATCAACCAGTTTATTCACAGTATGATACACACCCGTCATTTGAACGGGTATTTATACATTGGTTTTCCAGGAGAGAACAGAATACGCATCTAGGCTTTTTAAAACCAGGACGGTATACAGTCTCATCCTGTGGCGCAACCACACGGGTGCCTTCACCCCGGTGGACCATTCACACCATTCGTTTGATTATTATTCCGATCAGTGATCGCGTCAATCAATTATGCACAGCGTGGACAAGCCAGTTCTGACCTATCCCGCTTACACGACTCGTCAAACACAGTATTATAGGCAAGGGTAGCTTGCATTACAACGCCCCAATGACTTTTTAGGCCCTTGAGAACGCTGCTGGCAGCCACCAAATCAATGAAATCGTTTACCCAGCAAACCAATTTTACATACGATAGGCTTTCAATAGACCACCAAGATCATAGCAAACCGTAAACAATTGCATTAACGAACCTCCAGCAGTATATAACTTTCGGCTCTGCATATTAATATAGCATAGGCTATATATATATTAGGCTCTGTGGGTAATAAGCAAGGTAGCCTAGCATCAAGCTATTAGGCCCAAACAAGCTTAAAACCCATTGTCACAAGCCGAAATATCATTATCATGCATCCACAATGTGTTTTAATACATTTGGAGCATTTTCATTTTTTCGACTTTTTGGAC
>CALYCZ020000300.1:0-7500 GCA_944470555.2 Heterobilharzia americana | reverse complement strand
AAAGTTTGAGAATAGGTTGAGGATGTTTTATCCCCAATGCCTCTAATCATTCGCTTTACCGGATAAAACTGTTTATTTCTCAGAATGCCAGCTATCCTGAGGGAAACTTCGGAGGGAACCAGCTACTAGATGGTTCGATTAGTCTTTCGCCCCTATACTCACGTTATACGATCGATTTGCACGTCAGAATCGCTACGGTCCTCCACCAGAGTTTCCTCTGGCTTCAACCTTCGCAAGCATAGTTCACCATCTTTCGGGTCTCAACGTGTACGCTCTTGCTCCGCCCCGACGGTGCACACGGTGCAAGACCGCATGTCTACGTCATGGGACGGGCCGGTGATGCGCCTGCTGCTCGCATCTTGGAAATTGAGAGCAAAACAACAGGATCTCACCTCAGCCCGGACAAGCCGAACCTTTACCTTCACTACGCCTTTGGGTTTCGTAACACCCAATGACTCGCGCACATGTTAAACTCCTTGGTCCGTGTTTCAAGACGGGTCAGGTGGATCGTCTACCACTACACCACAGACTATCGGCCCAAACTAAAACACACGCAACCGCCAACGGAACAAGACCAAGCCATCAACCGACCAGCCGAAGCTAGCAACAGGCCGACCAGACTCAAACCTCGCCCGAAGGACAGAGCACGCATGCATAGCCGCCAACTCCGACGCACCACACACATCCGCCACAGCCGGCTAGTAACACTCATAGCCCAGTGAATGGACAAGTGAGTCACCTGCCGACCCAACCAAGCCCGACGATAATCAGACCTGATCAGTTTGGCCGCAGCAGATAGATGGCAGCGCCGGTCGTGGTGAACACCCTGAGAAAGTGCACTGACAAGCAGACCCACACACCTTCCAATGCACGCAGCACGTGATAAGCGCACCACACATACCCACCAAAAAGGCGGATACCCGCTGTTAGACGGACACTGAAAGGCGGCCAGTATGCCCAAGCGCAAATCATACTCATCAGCTGAATTCCCAGGGCTTGCAGTTCAACTCCACCCGTTTACCTCTGAGCGGTTTCACGCACTGTTTACTCTCTCTTCAAAGTACTTTTCAACTTTCCCTCACGGTACTTGTTTGCTATCGGACTCGTGTAAGTTTTTAGCCTTGGATGGAGTTTACCACCCACTTTGGGCTGCATTCTCAAACAACCCGACTCCAAGGTTAGCACTGAGCAAAACTGTCATGCTTGATCTCTACCCCCACGGGCCTTTCACCCTCTATGGGCCAGAACGGTAAGCCGTACTCATTGCTGGACTTGGGGCAGAGCAGTTATGCCAGGAACCAACCTAAACACCACATTGCCTAGAGGTCAAACAACCACAGGCTTCGGTGATGGGCTACTCCCTGTTCACTCGCCGTTACTAAGGGAATCCTTGTTAGTTTCTTTTCCTCCGCTTAGTGATATGCTTAAGTTCAGCGGGTACTCACGTCTGATCCGAGGTCAGGGTAAGAAATGATTATGTGTGTTACACACCCTCGGTACAAACCATTGACCAGCTTGTAGAACCAAGATTAAGCTGTTTTTTAATATGCTTACATATTTCAATATATGCAGTAGGCCATGTTCTCCCGAGCGTGTACATTATTTATATATATATATCTCATTAAGCCACGACTCGAGCACAACCCACCGCAGCAACTTAATCTGGTCTTCTACACCGGACTAGGCTGTGGCCGGACAAATTAGGATGGAGCCTTAGACCAGCAACCCACGTTGATATGCAGGTAAGCACGCCGGCAGGCACACACCCAATCCACGACTAAATGTGCATCGTGATAGATGATAAGCCGACCCTCGGCCAGACGTGGCCACGGGATATCCCGTAGCCGCAATGTGCGTTCAAGATGTCGATGTTCAAAGCAGTATGCAGTTCACATTAATTCACACAGTTGGCTGCACTCTTCATCGACACACGAGCCGAGTGATCCACCGCTCAGAGTTGTACTCCAACAATCCCATACATCGGTTTCCCGAACGCATAGAACTGCTGGTTCAACGCTGCAACCTAGGATTGACACCGCCAGGTCAGCGTACATGCAGTCCAGCACGAAGCCGGGTGCATGCGTGGGCAGCAAACCCGTGAATGGCAAGCCAAACCGGATCGCTTAAACAGTGTAAAATGGTGAAGACATAAACAGGGCGGAGTGCATGCATATAGCACACAACTCTCTTCAAACCTCGCACACGACCCTAAGATCATGTACTTTCCCATCACCCCTGGCGATCTGGCAACATATAGTCACGTGAACACCATCAGAGTATCTGACAGGCTAGGTACCCCGGTCAAGTAATTATCGAATTTCCTCTTTGATATGAGGATTTCATTGGCATGTTTTAGCACACCGTATTTTTATATCATCAGCATGAGAATGTATCTCAGCGTCATTTATATCAAGGCATGTCTCAGCATACCGTATTTATACATAACCTGCATGAGTGTTGACGTGATACCCACACATTACGCATAGATAAACACGCCAACCATCCCAGCTTGGTTTGTATTTATATATATATATATATAGGGATATCTGGTAATGATCCTTCCGCAGGTTCACCTACGGAAACCTTGTTACGACTTTTACTTCCTCTAAATAGTCAAATTAGGTCGTCTTCTCAGCATCAGTCGAGCGGCAAGCCACTTCAACGACACCAATCCAACGACTTCACTAAACCATTCAATCGGTAGTAGCGACGGGCGGTGTGTACAAAGGGCAGGGACGTAATCAGCGCAAGCTTATGACTTGCACTTACCAGGAATTCCTCGTTCACGGGGAATAATTGCAAGCCCCGATCCCAGTCACGACGGTGATGAAACAGTTTGCCCAACCCTTTCGGGCCAGGTTTCCAGACTCGCTGGCACCGTCATTGTAGCGCACGTGTGGCCCCGGACATCTAAGGGCATCACAGACCTGTTATTGCTCAATTTCGTGCGACTTAAGTGTGCCGCTTGTCCCTCTAAGAAGTAAAAACTGGCACCGTACCCGCCGGAAAACGACCACACCACTCCATAAAGAAGCAGTAGAAGCCGCACCCTAAACGAGCACAGAGGACCAGTCTACTATTTAGTAGGTTAGAGTCTCGTTCGTTATCGGAATTAACCAGACAAATCGCTCCACCAACTAAGAACGGCCATGCACCACCATCCACCGAATCAAGAAAGAGCTTTCAATCTGTCAATCCTCACAGTGTCCGGGCCGGGTGAGTTTTCCCGTGTTGAGTCGAATTAAACCGCAGGCTCCACTCCTGGTGGTGCCCTTCCGTCAATTCCTTTAAGTTTCAGCTTTGCAACCATACTTCCCCCGGAGCCCAAAGACTTAAAGGTTTCCCGGGGACTGCCCGCGATGTCAATTAAAGAACCATCGCGGATCGTCAGTTGGCATCGTTTATGGTCAGAACTACGACGGTATCTGATCGTCTTCGAAACTCTGACTTTCGCTCCTGATCAATGAAAACATTCTTGGCAAATGCTTTCGCTGTAGTTTGTCTGGCGGCGATCCCAGAATTTCACCTCTAACACCGCCATACAAATGCCCCCGTCTGTCCCTCTTAACCATTACTTCGGATCCGAAAACCAACAAAATAGAACCGAAGTCCTATTTCATTATTCCATGCAAGAATTTTCAGGCACATAGGCCTGCTTTGAGCACTCAAATTTGTTCAAAGTAAAGATGCCGTCCGCTCCCGACACCCGTTTAAAGGCATCCGGAAGCATGCCAACAGGCCGACAAGACAAGCTCATCAACCCATCAGCACCCGTTTAACACAGACACGGCTGAAAGGCTGCACAGCCACTACACCGAGCCGAACACAAGCCTCGATCGTAACCAAGAACCGTGAACGAGCAACGGCATGCGACCGCACGACCCAGATTCAACTACGAGCTTTTTAACTGCAGCAACTTTAATATACGCTTTTGGAGCTGGAGTTACCGCGGCTGCTGGCACCAGACTTGCCCTCCAATTGGTCCTCGTTAAAGGATTTAAATTGTACTCATTCGAATTACGGAGCCTCAATTGAGTCCCGTATCCGTATTTTTCGTCACTACCTCCCCGTGCCGGGAGTGGGTAATTTTCGCGCCTGCTGCCGTCCTTAGATGTGGTAGCCATTTCTCAGGCTCCCTCTCCGGAATCGAACCCTGATTCCCCGTTACCCGTTATTATCATGGTAGGCAGATCACCTACCAACAAATTGATAGGGCAGACATTTGAAAGATCCGTCGCCGACACAAGGCCGACTGCGATCAGTAAAGTTATCCAGAGTCATCACAGAATGCAACAGGGACAGCCGAAACCGCCCCCGGTTGGTTCTGTTCTAATAAATCCACCCGTCCCCTTGCGGGTCAGGGCATAATGGCATGTATTAGCTCTAGAATTACTACAGTTATCCATGTAGCGTTTACGATCTAAGGAACCATAGCTGATTTAATGAGCCATTCGCGGTTTCACCGTATTAAGGTATGTACTTAGACATGCATGGCTTAATCTCTGAGACAAGCATATGACTACTGGCAGGATCAACCAGTTTATTCACAGTATGATACACACCCGTCATTTGAACGGGTATTTATACATTGGTTTTCCAGGAGAGAACAGAATACGCATCTAGGCTTTTTAAAACCAGGACGGTATACAGTCTCATCCTGTGGCGCAACCACACGGGTGCCTTCACCCCGGTGGACCATTCACACCATTCGTTTGATTATTATTCCGATCAGTGATCGCGTCAATCAATTATGCACAGCGTGGACAAGCCAGTTCTGACCTATCCCGCTTACACGACTCGTCAAACACAGTATTATAGGCAAGGGTAGCTTGCATTACAACGCCCCAATGACTTTTTAGGCCCTTGAGAACGCTGCTGGCAGCCACCAAATCAATGAAATCGTTTACCCAGCAAACCAATTTTACATACGATAGGCTTTCAATAGACCACCAAGATCATAGCAAACCGTAAACAATTGCATTAACGAACCTCCAGCAGTATATAACTTTCGGCTCTGCATATTAATATAGCATAGGCTATATATATATTAGGCTCTGTGGGTAATAAGCAAGGTAGCCTAGCATCAAGCTATTAGGCCCAAACAAGCTTAAAACCCATTGTCACAAGCCGAAATATCATTATCATGCATCCACAATGTGTTTTAATACATTTGGAGCATTTTCATTTTTTCGACTTTTTGGACCTGAGTTAGGGGTAGTATCCCTATATAACATGGCGAGTAAGACGCGCCGTAGTGCGCGAAATTTTCGTACCGGAACCAGAGCACATGCTATATACCGTTGAATAGATCACGATGAGTGTATGAACGTATAAAAAACCGTTTCCAAAAATACCTATCCGTTCAAAAGTTATCAAGGAAAATGTGGTCGAAAATTTACTATAGGAGACATAGGCCTATGTATTTACATAGGAAATTGGCAAAGTGCGACTTCTCAAAATCACTCTTTTCCTCATAACTTTTGAACGGCTCAACCGATTTCGTTCATTCTTTTTTTCTTTGATCAGTAATTTTATTTTCTATTCGAATAATGTAACCAAATTACATTAGTACCTTGTGGAGAAAAAAAAAATTTGAAAATGTGAAATTTTCCTATGTTTTCTATAGAAAATTAGAAATTTTGTTAAAATTTTTTCAATCATAGATATGAGATGGACACTTTATTTGTTGAATAGAGCTTGCAATTATCTACAAAACGCAAGAAGAATGAAGCCGATATCATGTTCCGTTCAAAATTTATTAGCGATTGTATAATTTTCCTATCTCCGCTATATATTTTGGTATAGGCATTCCTATAGTAAATTTTTGACCACATTATCCTTGATAACTTTTGAACGGAACATGATATCGGCTTCATTCTTCTTGCGTTTTGTAGATAATTGCAAGCTCTATTCAACAAATAAAGTGTCCATCTCATATCTATGATTGAAAAAATTTTAACAAAATTTCTAATTTTCTATAGAAAACATAGGAAAATTTCACATTTTCAAATTTTTTTTTTCTCCACAAGGTACTAATGTAATTTGGTTACATTATTCGAATAGAAAATAAAATTACTGATCAAAGAAAAAAAGAATGAACGAAATCGGTTGAGCCGTTCAAAAGTTATGAGGAAAAGAGTGATTTTGAGAAGTCGCACTTTGCCAATTTCCTATGTAAATACATAGGCCTATGTCTCCTATAGTAAATTTTCGACCACATTTTCCTTGATAACTTTTGAACGGATAGGTATTTTTGGAAACGGTTTTTTATACGTTCATACACTCATCGTGATCTATTCAACGGTATATAGCATGTGCTCTGGTTCCGGTACGAAAATTTCGCGCACTACGGCGCGTCTTACTCGCCATGTTATATAGGGAGACTACCCCTAACTTCGGTAGTCTCCCATAATGGTAGGCCATGGTCAATGATCTTGGCTTTCCAGAAGTACTTTGTCGCACTAAGTTTAAAAACTTCGCGCACTACGGCGCGTCTTACTCGCCATGTTATATAGGGAGACTACCCCTAACTTCGGTAGTCTCCCATTATGGTAGGCCATGGTCATTGATCTTGGCTTTCCAGGAGTGCCCTTGTGCACTACACTCCAAAAATATATATGAGGGGGGGGATATATATATATATCAATTCTATAAAATGCTTTGTTGACAAGGCGCGCCGCGCGGCGGCGATTTTTCGCGCGCGGAGCGCGCGGACTACGCCCGGATCGGGCCGGCTGGCGCCGCAGGCGCCAAAACGCGGCGGACTACGCCCGGATCAGGCCGACTGGCGCCGCAGGCGCCAAATCGCGGCGGACTACGCCCGGATCGGGCCGACTGGCGCCGCAGGCGCCAAAACGCGGCGGATTACACCCGAATCTACTGGCGGATGGACAAATCCACTGATGGCTTACTCACATATATATACACATACATACTTGCATATGCACACATGCATGCACATGTACATATAGGTATATACATTCATATATACGTCATATTTACCATCAATATACGTATAGGCACCAAGTATACCATACGCGGACATAGAGCAACACAAGAGTCCACATACATAGACATATGCATACTCATATATATCACTTACATATACATAGAAACATGCATATACGCACATATGGCACGCGCCTATATACACATAAAGATATATATGAATACTACACATATCTACATATATGTGCATCTCATGAACTCCACGCATCCACATATGTATAGATGGTTAGCAAGTATGCTGAACATGTACTCACGAAACCACGAGAAAACGTACATATACACATATGCACACTTATATATACCACGTATATATACATGCAAACAGACGCATGCATATACGCATATATGACACACGGTTGTACACATATATATATAAGGATATACATGAGTAATACACACATATACACATATGCATATCTCATGATCAACGTGCATACACATTGGCATGGATGCTGTGTAACGGAATACCAGACCTGAGTCCCGGCGAAAGGG
>CALYCZ020000299.1:77500-79331 GCA_944470555.2 Heterobilharzia americana | reverse complement strand
TGGGGCAAACTGTTTCATCACCGTCGTGACTGGGATCGGGGCTTGCAATTATTCCCCGTGAACGAGGAATTCCTGGTAAGTGCAAGTCATAAGCTTGCGCTGATTACGTCCCTGCCCTTTGTACACACCGCCCGTCGCTACTACCGATTGAATGGTTTAGTGAAGTCGTTGGATTGGTGTCGTTGAAGTGGCTTGCCGCTCGACTGATGCTGAGAAGACGACCTAATTTGACTATTTAGAGGAAGTAAAAGTCGTAACAAGGTTTCCGTAGGTGAACCTGCGGAAGGATCATTACCAGATATCCCTATATATATATATATATAAATACAAACCAAGCTGGGATGGTTGGCGTGTTTATCTATGCGTAATGTGTGGGTATCACGTCAACACTCATGCAGGTTATGTATAAATACGGTATGCTGAGACATGCCTTGATATAAATGACGCTGAGATACATTCTCATGCTGATGATATAAAAATACGGTGTGCTAAAACATGCCAATGAAATCCTCATATCAAAGAGGAAATTCGATAATTACTTGACCGGGGTACCTAGCCTGTCAGATACTCTGATGGTGTTCACGTGACTATATGTTGCCAGATCGCCAGGGGTGATGGGAAAGTACATGATCTTAGGGTCGTGTGCGAGGTTTGAAGAGAGTTGTGTGCTATATGCATGCACTCCGCCCTGTTTATGTCTTCACCATTTTACACTGTTTAAGCGATCCGGTTTGGCTTGCCATTCACGGGTTTGCTGCCCACGCATGCACCCGGCTTCGTGCTGGACTGCATGTACGCTGACCTGGCGGTGTCAATCCTAGGTTGCAGCGTTGAACCAGCAGTTCTATGCGTTCGGGAAACCGATGTATGGGATTGTTGGAGTACAACTCTGAGCGGTGGATCACTCGGCTCGTGTGTCGATGAAGAGTGCAGCCAACTGTGTGAATTAATGTGAACTGCATACTGCTTTGAACATCGACATCTTGAACGCACATTGCGGCTACGGGATATCCCGTGGCCACGTCTGGCCGAGGGTCGGCTTATCATCTATCACGATGCACATTTAGTCGTGGATTGGGTGTGTGCCTGCCGGCGTGCTTACCTGCATATCAACGTGGGTTGCTGGTCTAAGGCTCCATCCTAATTTGTCCGGCCACAGCCTAGTCCGGTGTAGAAGACCAGATTAAGTTGCTGCGGTGGGTTGTGCTCGAGTCGTGGCTTAATGAGATATATATATATAAATAATGTACACGCTCGGGAGAACATGGCCTACTGCATATATTGAAATATGTAAGCATATTAAAAAACAGCTTAATCTTGGTTCTACAAGCTGGTCAATGGTTTGTACCGAGGGTGTGTAACACACATAATCATTTCTTACCCTGACCTCGGATCAGACGTGAGTACCCGCTGAACTTAAGCATATCACTAAGCGGAGGAAAAGAAACTAACAAGGATTCCCTTAGTAACGGCGAGTGAACAGGGAGTAGCCCATCACCGAAGCCTGTGGTTGTTTGACCTCTAGGCAATGTGGTGTTTAGGTTGGTTCCTGGCATAACTGCTCTGCCCCAAGTCCAGCAATGAGTACGGCTTACCGTTCTGGCCCATAGAGGGTGAAAGGCCCGTGGGGGTAGAGATCAAGCATGACAGTTTTGCTCAGTGCTAACCTTGGAGTCGGGTTGTTTGAGAATGCAGCCCAAAGTGGGTGGTAAACTCCATCCAAGGCTAAAAACTTACACGAGTCCGATAGCAAACAAGTACCGTGAGGGAAAGTTGAAAAGTACTTTGAAGAGAGAGTAAACAGTGCGTGAAACCGCTCAGAGGTAAACGG
>CALYCZ020000299.1:52500-57500 GCA_944470555.2 Heterobilharzia americana | reverse complement strand
ACCCAATGACTCGCGCACATGTTAAACTCCTTGGTCCGTGTTTCAAGACGGGTCAGGTGGATCGTCTACCACTACACCACAGACTATCGGCCCAAACTAAAACACACGCAACCGCCAACGGAACAAGACCAAGCCATCAACCGACCAGCCGAAGCTAGCAACAGGCCGACCAGACTCAAACCTCGCCCGAAGGACAGAGCACGCATGCATAGCCGCCAACTCCGACGCACCACACACATCCGCCACAGCCGGCTAGTAACACTCATAGCCCAGTGAATGGACAAGTGAGTCACCTGCCGACCCAACCAAGCCCGACGATAATCAGACCTGATCAGTTTGGCCGCAGCAGATAGATGGCAGCGCCGGTCGTGGTGAACACCCTGAGAAAGTGCACTGACAAGCAGACCCACACACCTTCCAATGCACGCAGCACGTGATAAGCGCACCACACATACCCACCAAAAAGGCGGATACCCGCTGTTAGACGGACACTGAAAGGCGGCCAGTATGCCCAAGCGCAAATCATACTCATCAGCTGAATTCCCAGGGCTTGCAGTTCAACTCCACCCGTTTACCTCTGAGCGGTTTCACGCACTGTTTACTCTCTCTTCAAAGTACTTTTCAACTTTCCCTCACGGTACTTGTTTGCTATCGGACTCGTGTAAGTTTTTAGCCTTGGATGGAGTTTACCACCCACTTTGGGCTGCATTCTCAAACAACCCGACTCCAAGGTTAGCACTGAGCAAAACTGTCATGCTTGATCTCTACCCCCACGGGCCTTTCACCCTCTATGGGCCAGAACGGTAAGCCGTACTCATTGCTGGACTTGGGGCAGAGCAGTTATGCCAGGAACCAACCTAAACACCACATTGCCTAGAGGTCAAACAACCACAGGCTTCGGTGATGGGCTACTCCCTGTTCACTCGCCGTTACTAAGGGAATCCTTGTTAGTTTCTTTTCCTCCGCTTAGTGATATGCTTAAGTTCAGCGGGTACTCACGTCTGATCCGAGGTCAGGGTAAGAAATGATTATGTGTGTTACACACCCTCGGTACAAACCATTGACCAGCTTGTAGAACCAAGATTAAGCTGTTTTTTAATATGCTTACATATTTCAATATATGCAGTAGGCCATGTTCTCCCGAGCGTGTACATTATTTATATATATATATCTCATTAAGCCACGACTCGAGCACAACCCACCGCAGCAACTTAATCTGGTCTTCTACACCGGACTAGGCTGTGGCCGGACAAATTAGGATGGAGCCTTAGACCAGCAACCCACGTTGATATGCAGGTAAGCACGCCGGCAGGCACACACCCAATCCACGACTAAATGTGCATCGTGATAGATGATAAGCCGACCCTCGGCCAGACGTGGCCACGGGATATCCCGTAGCCGCAATGTGCGTTCAAGATGTCGATGTTCAAAGCAGTATGCAGTTCACATTAATTCACACAGTTGGCTGCACTCTTCATCGACACACGAGCCGAGTGATCCACCGCTCAGAGTTGTACTCCAACAATCCCATACATCGGTTTCCCGAACGCATAGAACTGCTGGTTCAACGCTGCAACCTAGGATTGACACCGCCAGGTCAGCGTACATGCAGTCCAGCACGAAGCCGGGTGCATGCGTGGGCAGCAAACCCGTGAATGGCAAGCCAAACCGGATCGCTTAAACAGTGTAAAATGGTGAAGACATAAACAGGGCGGAGTGCATGCATATAGCACACAACTCTCTTCAAACCTCGCACACGACCCTAAGATCATGTACTTTCCCATCACCCCTGGCGATCTGGCAACATATAGTCACGTGAACACCATCAGAGTATCTGACAGGCTAGGTACCCCGGTCAAGTAATTATCGAATTTCCTCTTTGATATGAGGATTTCATTGGCATGTTTTAGCACACCGTATTTTTATATCATCAGCATGAGAATGTATCTCAGCGTCATTTATATCAAGGCATGTCTCAGCATACCGTATTTATACATAACCTGCATGAGTGTTGACGTGATACCCACACATTACGCATAGATAAACACGCCAACCATCCCAGCTTGGTTTGTATTTATATATATATATATATAGGGATATCTGGTAATGATCCTTCCGCAGGTTCACCTACGGAAACCTTGTTACGACTTTTACTTCCTCTAAATAGTCAAATTAGGTCGTCTTCTCAGCATCAGTCGAGCGGCAAGCCACTTCAACGACACCAATCCAACGACTTCACTAAACCATTCAATCGGTAGTAGCGACGGGCGGTGTGTACAAAGGGCAGGGACGTAATCAGCGCAAGCTTATGACTTGCACTTACCAGGAATTCCTCGTTCACGGGGAATAATTGCAAGCCCCGATCCCAGTCACGACGGTGATGAAACAGTTTGCCCAACCCTTTCGGGCCAGGTTTCCAGACTCGCTGGCACCGTCATTGTAGCGCACGTGTGGCCCCGGACATCTAAGGGCATCACAGACCTGTTATTGCTCAATTTCGTGCGACTTAAGTGTGCCGCTTGTCCCTCTAAGAAGTAAAAACTGGCACCGTACCCGCCGGAAAACGACCACACCACTCCATAAAGAAGCAGTAGAAGCCGCACCCTAAACGAGCACAGAGGACCAGTCTACTATTTAGTAGGTTAGAGTCTCGTTCGTTATCGGAATTAACCAGACAAATCGCTCCACCAACTAAGAACGGCCATGCACCACCATCCACCGAATCAAGAAAGAGCTTTCAATCTGTCAATCCTCACAGTGTCCGGGCCGGGTGAGTTTTCCCGTGTTGAGTCGAATTAAACCGCAGGCTCCACTCCTGGTGGTGCCCTTCCGTCAATTCCTTTAAGTTTCAGCTTTGCAACCATACTTCCCCCGGAGCCCAAAGACTTAAAGGTTTCCCGGGGACTGCCCGCGATGTCAATTAAAGAACCATCGCGGATCGTCAGTTGGCATCGTTTATGGTCAGAACTACGACGGTATCTGATCGTCTTCGAAACTCTGACTTTCGCTCCTGATCAATGAAAACATTCTTGGCAAATGCTTTCGCTGTAGTTTGTCTGGCGGCGATCCCAGAATTTCACCTCTAACACCGCCATACAAATGCCCCCGTCTGTCCCTCTTAACCATTACTTCGGATCCGAAAACCAACAAAATAGAACCGAAGTCCTATTTCATTATTCCATGCAAGAATTTTCAGGCACATAGGCCTGCTTTGAGCACTCAAATTTGTTCAAAGTAAAGATGCCGTCCGCTCCCGACACCCGTTTAAAGGCATCCGGAAGCATGCCAACAGGCCGACAAGACAAGCTCATCAACCCATCAGCACCCGTTTAACACAGACACGGCTGAAAGGCTGCACAGCCACTACACCGAGCCGAACACAAGCCTCGATCGTAACCAAGAACCGTGAACGAGCAACGGCATGCGACCGCACGACCCAGATTCAACTACGAGCTTTTTAACTGCAGCAACTTTAATATACGCTTTTGGAGCTGGAGTTACCGCGGCTGCTGGCACCAGACTTGCCCTCCAATTGGTCCTCGTTAAAGGATTTAAATTGTACTCATTCGAATTACGGAGCCTCAATTGAGTCCCGTATCCGTATTTTTCGTCACTACCTCCCCGTGCCGGGAGTGGGTAATTTTCGCGCCTGCTGCCGTCCTTAGATGTGGTAGCCATTTCTCAGGCTCCCTCTCCGGAATCGAACCCTGATTCCCCGTTACCCGTTATTATCATGGTAGGCAGATCACCTACCAACAAATTGATAGGGCAGACATTTGAAAGATCCGTCGCCGACACAAGGCCGACTGCGATCAGTAAAGTTATCCAGAGTCATCACAGAATGCAACAGGGACAGCCGAAACCGCCCCCGGTTGGTTCTGTTCTAATAAATCCACCCGTCCCCTTGCGGGTCAGGGCATAATGGCATGTATTAGCTCTAGAATTACTACAGTTATCCATGTAGCGTTTACGATCTAAGGAACCATAGCTGATTTAATGAGCCATTCGCGGTTTCACCGTATTAAGGTATGTACTTAGACATGCATGGCTTAATCTCTGAGACAAGCATATGACTACTGGCAGGATCAACCAGTTTATTCACAGTATGATACACACCCGTCATTTGAACGGGTATTTATACATTGGTTTTCCAGGAGAGAACAGAATACGCATCTAGGCTTTTTAAAACCAGGACGGTATACAGTCTCATCCTGTGGCGCAACCACACGGGTGCCTTCACCCCGGTGGACCATTCACACCATTCGTTTGATTATTATTCCGATCAGTGATCGCGTCAATCAATTATGCACAGCGTGGACAAGCCAGTTCTGACCTATCCCGCTTACACGACTCGTCAAACACAGTATTATAGGCAAGGGTAGCTTGCATTACAACGCCCCAATGACTTTTTAGGCCCTTGAGAACGCTGCTGGCAGCCACCAAATCAATGAAATCGTTTACCCAGCAAACCAATTTTACATACGATAGGCTTTCAATAGACCACCAAGATCATAGCAAACCGTAAACAATTGCATTAACGAACCTCCAGCAGTATATAACTTTCGGCTCTGCATATTAATATAGCATAGGCTATATATATATTAGGCTCTGTGGGTAATAAGCAAGGTAGCCTAGCATCAAGCTATTAGGCCCAAACAAGCTTAAAACCCATTGTCACAAGCCGAAATATCATTATCATGCATCCACAATGTGTTTTAATACATTTGGAGCATTTTCATTTTTTCGACTTTTTGGACCTGAGTTAGGGGTAGTATCCCTATATAACATGGCGAGTAAGACGCGCCGTAGTGCGCGAAATTTTCGTACCGGAACCAGAGCACATGCTATATACCGTTGAATAGATCACGATGAGTGTATGAACGTATAAAAAACCGTTTCCAAAAATACCTATCCGTTCAAAAGTTATCAAGGAAAATGTGGTCGAAAATTTACTATAGGAGACATAGGCCTATGTATTTACATAGGAAATTGGCAAAGTG
>CALYCZ020000299.1:42500-47500 GCA_944470555.2 Heterobilharzia americana | reverse complement strand
CTTCAACCTTCGCAAGCATAGTTCACCATCTTTCGGGTCTCAACGTGTACGCTCTTGCTCCGCCCCGACGGTGCACACGGTGCAAGACCGCATGTCTACGTCATGGGACGGGCCGGTGATGCGCCTGCTGCTCGCATCTTGGAAATTGAGAGCAAAACAACAGGATCTCACCTCAGCCCGGACAAGCCGAACCTTTACCTTCACTACGCCTTTGGGTTTCGTAACACCCAATGACTCGCGCACATGTTAAACTCCTTGGTCCGTGTTTCAAGACGGGTCAGGTGGATCGTCTACCACTACACCACAGACTATCGGCCCAAACTAAAACACACGCAACCGCCAACGGAACAAGACCAAGCCATCAACCGACCAGCCGAAGCTAGCAACAGGCCGACCAGACTCAAACCTCGCCCGAAGGACAGAGCACGCATGCATAGCCGCCAACTCCGACGCACCACACACATCCGCCACAGCCGGCTAGTAACACTCATAGCCCAGTGAATGGACAAGTGAGTCACCTGCCGACCCAACCAAGCCCGACGATAATCAGACCTGATCAGTTTGGCCGCAGCAGATAGATGGCAGCGCCGGTCGTGGTGAACACCCTGAGAAAGTGCACTGACAAGCAGACCCACACACCTTCCAATGCACGCAGCACGTGATAAGCGCACCACACATACCCACCAAAAAGGCGGATACCCGCTGTTAGACGGACACTGAAAGGCGGCCAGTATGCCCAAGCGCAAATCATACTCATCAGCTGAATTCCCAGGGCTTGCAGTTCAACTCCACCCGTTTACCTCTGAGCGGTTTCACGCACTGTTTACTCTCTCTTCAAAGTACTTTTCAACTTTCCCTCACGGTACTTGTTTGCTATCGGACTCGTGTAAGTTTTTAGCCTTGGATGGAGTTTACCACCCACTTTGGGCTGCATTCTCAAACAACCCGACTCCAAGGTTAGCACTGAGCAAAACTGTCATGCTTGATCTCTACCCCCACGGGCCTTTCACCCTCTATGGGCCAGAACGGTAAGCCGTACTCATTGCTGGACTTGGGGCAGAGCAGTTATGCCAGGAACCAACCTAAACACCACATTGCCTAGAGGTCAAACAACCACAGGCTTCGGTGATGGGCTACTCCCTGTTCACTCGCCGTTACTAAGGGAATCCTTGTTAGTTTCTTTTCCTCCGCTTAGTGATATGCTTAAGTTCAGCGGGTACTCACGTCTGATCCGAGGTCAGGGTAAGAAATGATTATGTGTGTTACACACCCTCGGTACAAACCATTGACCAGCTTGTAGAACCAAGATTAAGCTGTTTTTTAATATGCTTACATATTTCAATATATGCAGTAGGCCATGTTCTCCCGAGCGTGTACATTATTTATATATATATATCTCATTAAGCCACGACTCGAGCACAACCCACCGCAGCAACTTAATCTGGTCTTCTACACCGGACTAGGCTGTGGCCGGACAAATTAGGATGGAGCCTTAGACCAGCAACCCACGTTGATATGCAGGTAAGCACGCCGGCAGGCACACACCCAATCCACGACTAAATGTGCATCGTGATAGATGATAAGCCGACCCTCGGCCAGACGTGGCCACGGGATATCCCGTAGCCGCAATGTGCGTTCAAGATGTCGATGTTCAAAGCAGTATGCAGTTCACATTAATTCACACAGTTGGCTGCACTCTTCATCGACACACGAGCCGAGTGATCCACCGCTCAGAGTTGTACTCCAACAATCCCATACATCGGTTTCCCGAACGCATAGAACTGCTGTTCAACGCTGCAACCTAGGATTGACACCGCCAGGTCAGCGTACATGCAGTCCAGCACGAAGCCGGGTGCATGCGTGGGCAGCAAACCCGTGAATGGCAAGCCAAACCGGATCGCTTAAACAGTGTAAAATGGTGAAGACATAAACAGGGCGGAGTGCATGCATATAGCACACAACTCTCTTCAAACCTCGCACACGACCCTAAGATCATGTACTTTCCCATCACCCCTGGCGATCTGGCAACATATAGTCACGTGAACACCATCAGAGTATCTGACAGGCTAGGTACCCCGGTCAAGTAATTATCGAATTTCCTCTTTGATATGAGGATTTCATTGGCATGTTTTAGCACACCGTATTTTTATATCATCAGCATGAGAATGTATCTCAGCGTCATTTATATCAAGGCATGTCTCAGCATACCGTATTTATACATAACCTGCATGAGTGTTGACGTGATACCCACACATTACGCATAGATAAACACGCCAACCATCCCAGCTTGGTTTGTATTTATATATATATATATATAGGGATATCTGGTAATGATCCTTCCGCAGGTTCACCTACGGAAACCTTGTTACGACTTTTACTTCCTCTAAATAGTCAAATTAGGTCGTCTTCTCAGCATCAGTCGAGCGGCAAGCCACTTCAACGACACCAATCCAACGACTTCACTAAACCATTCAATCGGTAGTAGCGACGGGCGGTGTGTACAAAGGGCAGGGACGTAATCAGCGCAAGCTTATGACTTGCACTTACCAGGAATTCCTCGTTCACGGGGAATAATTGCAAGCCCCGATCCCAGTCACGACGGTGATGAAACAGTTTGCCCAACCCTTTCGGGCCAGGTTTCCAGACTCGCTGGCACCGTCATTGTAGCGCACGTGTGGCCCCGGACATCTAAGGGCATCACAGACCTGTTATTGCTCAATTTCGTGCGACTTAAGTGTGCCGCTTGTCCCTCTAAGAAGTAAAAACTGGCACCGTACCCGCCGGAAAACGACCACACCACTCCATAAAGAAGCAGTAGAAGCCGCACCCTAAACGAGCACAGAGGACCAGTCTACTATTTAGTAGGTTAGAGTCTCGTTCGTTATCGGAATTAACCAGACAAATCGCTCCACCAACTAAGAACGGCCATGCACCACCATCCACCGAATCAAGAAAGAGCTTTCAATCTGTCAATCCTCACAGTGTCCGGGCCGGGTGAGTTTTCCCGTGTTGAGTCGAATTAAACCGCAGGCTCCACTCCTGGTGGTGCCCTTCCGTCAATTCCTTTAAGTTTCAGCTTTGCAACCATACTTCCCCCGGAGCCCAAAGACTTAAAGGTTTCCCGGGGACTGCCCGCGATGTCAATTAAAGAACCATCGCGGATCGTCAGTTGGCATCGTTTATGGTCAGAACTACGACGGTATCTGATCGTCTTCGAAACTCTGACTTTCGCTCCTGATCAATGAAAACATTCTTGGCAAATGCTTTCGCTGTAGTTTGTCTGGCGGCGATCCCAGAATTTCACCTCTAACACCGCCATACAAATGCCCCCGTCTGTCCCTCTTAACCATTACTTCGGATCCGAAAACCAACAAAATAGAACCGAAGTCCTATTTCATTATTCCATGCAAGAATTTTCAGGCACATAGGCCTGCTTTGAGCACTCAAATTTGTTCAAAGTAAAGATGCCGTCCGCTCCCGACACCCGTTTAAAGGCATCCGGAAGCATGCCAACAGGCCGACAAGACAAGCTCATCAACCCATCAGCACCCGTTTAACACAGACACGGCTGAAAGGCTGCACAGCCACTACACCGAGCCGAACACAAGCCTCGATCGTAACCAAGAACCGTGAACGAGCAACGGCATGCGACCGCACGACCCAGATTCAACTACGAGCTTTTTAACTGCAGCAACTTTAATATACGCTTTTGGAGCTGGAGTTACCGCGGCTGCTGGCACCAGACTTGCCCTCCAATTGGTCCTCGTTAAAGGATTTAAATTGTACTCATTCGAATTACGGAGCCTCAATTGAGTCCCGTATCCGTATTTTTCGTCACTACCTCCCCGTGCCGGGAGTGGGTAATTTTCGCGCCTGCTGCCGTCCTTAGATGTGGTAGCCATTTCTCAGGCTCCCTCTCCGGAATCGAACCCTGATTCCCCGTTACCCGTTATTATCATGGTAGGCAGATCACCTACCAACAAATTGATAGGGCAGACATTTGAAAGATCCGTCGCCGACACAAGGCCGACTGCGATCAGTAAAGTTATCCAGAGTCATCACAGAATGCAACAGGGACAGCCGAAACCGCCCCCGGTTGGTTCTGTTCTAATAAATCCACCCGTCCCCTTGCGGGTCAGGGCATAATGGCATGTATTAGCTCTAGAATTACTACAGTTATCCATGTAGCGTTTACGATCTAAGGAACCATAGCTGATTTAATGAGCCATTCGCGGTTTCACCGTATTAAGGTATGTACTTAGACATGCATGGCTTAATCTCTGAGACAAGCATATGACTACTGGCAGGATCAACCAGTTTATTCACAGTATGATACACACCCGTCATTTGAACGGGTATTTATACATTGGTTTTCCAGGAGAGAACAGAATACGCATCTAGGCTTTTTAAAACCAGGACGGTATACAGTCTCATCCTGTGGCGCAACCACACGGGTGCCTTCACCCCGGTGGACCATTCACACCATTCGTTTGATTATTATTCCGATCAGTGATCGCGTCAATCAATTATGCACAGCGTGGACAAGCCAGTTCTGACCTATCCCGCTTACACGACTCGTCAAACACAGTATTATAGGCAAGGGTAGCTTGCATTACAACGCCCCAATGACTTTTTAGGCCCTTGAGAACGCTGCTGGCAGCCACCAAATCAATGAAATCGTTTACCCAGCAAACCAATTTTACATACGATAGGCTTTCAATAGACCACCAAGATCATAGCAAACCGTAAACAATTGCATTAACGAACCTCCAGCAGTATATAACTTTCGGCTCTGCATATTAATATAGCATAGGCTATATATATATTAGGCTCTGTGGGTAATAAGCAAGGTAGCCTAGCATCAAGCTATTAGGCCCAAACAAGCTTAAAACCCATTGTCACAAGCCGAAATATCATTATCATGCATCCACAATGTGTTTTAATACATTTGGAGCATTTTCATTTTTTCGACTTTTTGGACCTGAGTTAGGGGTAGTATC
>CALYCZ020000299.1:27500-37500 GCA_944470555.2 Heterobilharzia americana | reverse complement strand
CCATTTAAGCGAGTTAAGCTTCTCACCCATTTAAAGTTTGAGAATAGGTTGAGGATGTTTTATCCCCAATGCCTCTAATCATTCGCTTTACCGGATAAAACTGTTTATTTCTCAGAATGCCAGCTATCCTGAGGGAAACTTCGGAGGGAACCAGCTACTAGATGGTTCGATTAGTCTTTCGCCCCTATACTCACGTTATACGATCGATTTGCACGTCAGAATCGCTACGGTCCTCCACCAGAGTTTCCTCTGGCTTCAACCTTCGCAAGCATAGTTCACCATCTTTCGGGTCTCAACGTGTACGCTCTTGCTCCGCCCCGACGGTGCACACGGTGCAAGACCGCATGTCTACGTCATGGGACGGGCCGGTGATGCGCCTGCTGCTCGCATCTTGGAAATTGAGAGCAAAACAACAGGATCTCACCTCAGCCCGGACAAGCCGAACCTTTACCTTCACTACGCCTTTGGGTTTCGTAACACCCAATGACTCGCGCACATGTTAAACTCCTTGGTCCGTGTTTCAAGACGGGTCAGGTGGATCGTCTACCACTACACCACAGACTATCGGCCCAAACTAAAACACACGCAACCGCCAACGGAACAAGACCAAGCCATCAACCGACCAGCCGAAGCTAGCAACAGGCCGACCAGACTCAAACCTCGCCCGAAGGACAGAGCACGCATGCATAGCCGCCAACTCCGACGCACCACACACATCCGCCACAGCCGGCTAGTAACACTCATAGCCCAGTGAATGGACAAGTGAGTCACCTGCCGACCCAACCAAGCCCGACGATAATCAGACCTGATCAGTTTGGCCGCAGCAGATAGATGGCAGCGCCGGTCGTGGTGAACACCCTGAGAAAGTGCACTGACAAGCAGACCCACACACCTTCCAATGCACGCAGCACGTGATAAGCGCACCACACATACCCACCAAAAAGGCGGATACCCGCTGTTAGACGGACACTGAAAGGCGGCCAGTATGCCCAAGCGCAAATCATACTCATCAGCTGAATTCCCAGGGCTTGCAGTTCAACTCCACCCGTTTACCTCTGAGCGGTTTCACGCACTGTTTACTCTCTCTTCAAAGTACTTTTCAACTTTCCCTCACGGTACTTGTTTGCTATCGGACTCGTGTAAGTTTTTAGCCTTGGATGGAGTTTACCACCCACTTTGGGCTGCATTCTCAAACAACCCGACTCCAAGGTTAGCACTGAGCAAAACTGTCATGCTTGATCTCTACCCCCACGGGCCTTTCACCCTCTATGGGCCAGAACGGTAAGCCGTACTCATTGCTGGACTTGGGGCAGAGCAGTTATGCCAGGAACCAACCTAAACACCACATTGCCTAGAGGTCAAACAACCACAGGCTTCGGTGATGGGCTACTCCCTGTTCACTCGCCGTTACTAAGGGAATCCTTGTTAGTTTCTTTTCCTCCGCTTAGTGATATGCTTAAGTTCAGCGGGTACTCACGTCTGATCCGAGGTCAGGGTAAGAAATGATTATGTGTGTTACACACCCTCGGTACAAACCATTGACCAGCTTGTAGAACCAAGATTAAGCTGTTTTTTAATATGCTTACATATTTCAATATATGCAGTAGGCCATGTTCTCCCGAGCGTGTACATTATTTATATATATATATCTCATTAAGCCACGACTCGAGCACAACCCACCGCAGCAACTTAATCTGGTCTTCTACACCGGACTAGGCTGTGGCCGGACAAATTAGGATGGAGCCTTAGACCAGCAACCCACGTTGATATGCAGGTAAGCACGCCGGCAGGCACACACCCAATCCACGACTAAATGTGCATCGTGATAGATGATAAGCCGACCCTCGGCCAGACGTGGCCACGGGATATCCCGTAGCCGCAATGTGCGTTCAAGATGTCGATGTTCAAAGCAGTATGCAGTTCACATTAATTCACACAGTTGGCTGCACTCTTCATCGACACACGAGCCGAGTGATCCACCGCTCAGAGTTGTACTCCAACAATCCCATACATCGGTTTCCCGAACGCATAGAACTGCTGGTTCAACGCTGCAACCTAGGATTGACACCGCCAGGTCAGCGTACATGCAGTCCAGCACGAAGCCGGGTGCATGCGTGGGCAGCAAACCCGTGAATGGCAAGCCAAACCGGATCGCTTAAACAGTGTAAAATGGTGAAGACATAAACAGGGCGGAGTGCATGCATATAGCACACAACTCTCTTCAAACCTCGCACACGACCCTAAGATCATGTACTTTCCCATCACCCCTGGCGATCTGGCAACATATAGTCACGTGAACACCATCAGAGTATCTGACAGGCTAGGTACCCCGGTCAAGTAATTATCGAATTTCCTCTTTGATATGAGGATTTCATTGGCATGTTTTAGCACACCGTATTTTTATATCATCAGCATGAGAATGTATCTCAGCGTCATTTATATCAAGGCATGTCTCAGCATACCGTATTTATACATAACCTGCATGAGTGTTGACGTGATACCCACACATTACGCATAGATAAACACGCCAACCATCCCAGCTTGGTTTGTATTTATATATATATATATATATAGGGATATCTGGTAATGATCCTTCCGCAGGTTCACCTACGGAAACCTTGTTACGACTTTTACTTCCTCTAAATAGTCAAACTAGGTCGTCTTCTCAGCATCAGTCGAGCGGCAAGCCACTTCAACGACACCAATCCAACGACTTCACTAAACCATTCAATCGGTAGTAGCGACGGGCGGTGTGTACAAAGGGCAGGGACGTAATCAGCGCAAGCTTATGACTTGCACTTACCAGGAATTCCTCGTTCACGGGGAATAATTGCAAGCCCCGATCCCAGTCACGACGGTGATGAAACAGTTTGCCCAACCCTTTCGGCCAGGTTTCCAGACTCGCTGGCACCGTCATTGTAGCGCACGTGTGGCCCCGGACATCTAAGGGCCATCACAGACCTGTTATTGCTCAATTTCGTGCGACTTAAGTGTGCCGCTTGTCCCTCTAAGAAGTAAAAACTGGCACCGTACCCGCCGGAAAACGACCACACCACTCCATAAAGAAGCAGTAGAAGCCGCACCCTAAACGAGCACAGAGGACCAGTCTACTATTTAGTAGGTTAGAGTCTCGTTCGTTATCGGAATTAACCAGACAAATCGCTCCACCAACTAAGAACGGCCATGCACCACCATCCACCGAATCAAGAAAGAGCTTTCAATCTGTCAATCCTCACAGTGTCCGGGCCGGGTGAGTTTTCCCGTGTTGAGTCGAATTAAACCGCAGGCTCCACTCCTGGTGGTGCCCTTCCGTCAATTCCTTTAAGTTTCAGCTTTGCAACCATACTTCCCCCGGAGCCCAAAGACTTAAAGGTTTCCCGGGGACTGCCCGCGATGTCAATTAAAGAACCATCGCGGATCGTCAGTTGGCATCGTTTATGGTCAGAACTACGACGGTATCTGATCGTCTTCGAAACTCTGACTTTCGCTCCTGATCAATGAAAACATTCTTGGCAAATGCTTTCGCTGTAGTTTGTCTGGCGGCGATCCCAGAATTTCACCTCTAACACCGCCATACAAATGCCCCCGTCTGTCCCTCTTAACCATTACTTCGGATCCGAAAACCAACAAAATAGAACCGAAGTCCTATTTCATTATTCCATGCAAGAATTTTCAGGCACATAGGCCTGCTTTGAGCACTCAAATTTGTTCAAAGTAAAGATGCCGTCCGCTCCCGACACCCGTTTAAAGGCATCCGGAAGCATGCCAACAGGCCGACAAGACAAGCTCATCAACCCATCAGCACCCGTTTAAACACAGACACGGCTGAAAGGCTGCACAGCCACTACACCGAGCCGAACACAAGCCTCGATCGTAACCAAGAACCGTGAACGAGCAACGGCATGCGACCGCACGACCCAGATTCAACTACGAGCTTTTTAACTGCAGCAACTTTAATATACGCTTTTGGAGCTGGAGTTACCGCGGCTGCTGGCACCAGACTTGCCCTCCAATTGGTCCTCGTTAAAGGATTTAAATTGTACTCATTCGAATTACGGAGCCTCAATTGAGTCCCCGTATCCGTATTTTTCGTCACTACCTCCCCGTGCCGGGAGTGGGTAATTTTCGCGCCTGCTGCCGTCCTTAGATGTGGTAGCCATTTCTCAGGCTCCCTCTCCGGAATCGAACCCTGATTCCCCGTTACCCGTTATTATCATGGTAGGCAGATCACCTACCAACAAATTGATAGGGCAGACATTTGAAAGATCCGTCGCCGACACAAGGCCGACTGCGATCAGTAAAGTTATCCAGAGTCATCACAGAATGCAACAGGGACAGCCGAAACCGCCCCCGGTTGGTTCTGTTCTAATAAATCCACCCGTCCCCTTGCGGGTCAGGGCATAATGGCATGTATTAGCTCTAGAATTACTACAGTTATCCATGTAGCGTTTACGATCTAAGGAACCATAGCTGATTTAATGAGCCATTCGCGGTTTCACCGTATTAAGGTATGTACTTAGACATGCATGGCTTAATCTCTGAGACAAGCATATGACTACTGGCAGGATCAACCAGTTTATTCACAGTATGATACACACCCGTCATTTGAACGGGTATTTATACATTGGTTTTCCAGGAGAGAACAGAATACGCATCTAGGCTTTTTAAAACCAGGACGGTATACAGTCTCATCCTGTGGCGCAACCACACGGGTGCCTTCACCCCGGTGGACCATTCACACCATTCGTTTGATTATTATTCCGATCAGTGATCGCGTCAATCAATTATGCACAGCGTGGACAAGCCAGTTCTGACCTATCCCGCTTACACGACTCGTCAAACACAGTATTATAGGCAAGGGTAGCTTGCATTACAACGCCCCAATGACTTTTTAGGCCCTTGAGAACGCTGCTGGCAGCCACCAAATCAATGAAATCGTTTACCCAGCAAACCAATTTTACATACGATAGGCTTTCAATAGACCACCAAGATCATAGCAAACCGTAAACAATTGCATTAACGAACCTCCAGCAGTATATAACTTTCGGCTCTGCATATTAATATAGCATAGGCTATATATATATTAGGCTCTGTGGGTAATAAGCAAGGTAGCCTAGCATCAAGCTATTAGGCCCAAACAAGCTTAAAACCCATTGTCACAAGCCGAAATATCATTATCATGCATCCACAATGTGTTTTAATACATTTGGAGCATTTTCATTTTTTCGACTTTTTGGACCTGAGTTAGGGGTAGTATCCCTATATAACATGGCGAGTAAGACGCGCCGTAGTGCGCGAAATTTTCGTACCGGAACCAGAGCACATGCTATATACCGTTGAATAGATCACGATGAGTGTATGAACGTATAAAAAAACCGTTTCCAAAAATACCTATCCGTTCAAAAGTTATCAAGGAAAATGTGGTCGAAAATTTACTATAGGAGACATAGGCCTATGTATTTACATAGGAAATTGGCAAAGTGCGACTTCTCAAAATCACTCTTTTCCTATAACTTTTGAACGGCTCAACCGATTTTGTTCATTCTTTTTTTCTTTGATCAGTAATTTTATTTTCTATTCGAATAATGTAACCAAATTACATTAGTACCTTGTGGAGAAAAAAAAAATTTGAAAATGTGAAATTTTCCTATGTTTTCTAAAATGTCTATTCCTATGATTTTCTATAGATAAAATTTTGAAAATTTCACATTTTAAAATTTTTTTTTTCTCCACAAGGTACTAATGTAATTTGGTTACATTATTCGAATAGAAAATAAAATTACTGATCAAAGAAAAAAAGAATGAACAAAATCGGTTGAGCCGTTCAAAAGTTATGAGGAAAAGAGTGATTTGAGAAGTCGCACTTTGCCAATTTCCTATGTAAATACATAGGCCTATGTCTCCTATAGTAAATTTTCGACCACATTTTCCTTGATAACTTTTGAACGGATAGGTATTTTTGGAAACGGTTTTTTATACGTTCATACACTCATCGTGATCTATTCAACGGTATATAGCATGTGCTCTGGTTCCGGTACGAAAATTTCGCGCACTACGGCGCGTCTTACTCGCCATGTTATATAGGGATACTACCCCTAACTCAGGTCCAAAAAGTCGAAAAAATGAAAATGCTCCAAATGTATTAAAACACATTGTGGATGCATGATAATGATATTTCGGCTTGTGACAATGGGTTTTAAGCTTGTTTGGGCCTAATAGCTTGATGCTAGGCTACCTTGCTTATTACCCACAGAGCCTAATATATATATAGCCTATGCTATATTAATATGCAGAGCCGAAAGTTATATACTGCTGGAGGTTCGTTAATGCAATTGTTTACGGTTTGCTATGATCTTGGTGGTCTATTGAAAGCCTATCGTATGTAAAATTGGTTTGCTGGGTAAACGATTTCATTGATTTGGTGGCTGCCAGCAGCGTTCTCAAGGGCCTAAAAAGTCATTGGGGCGTTGTAATGCAAGCTACCCTTGCCTATAATACTGTGTTTGACGAGTCGTGTAAGCGGGATAGGTCAGAACTGGCTTGTCCACGCTGTGCATAATTGATTGACGCGATCACTGATCGGAATAATAATCAAACGAATGGTGTGAATGGTCCACCGGGGTGAAGGCACCCGTGTGGTTGCGCCACAGGATGAGACTGTATACCGTCCTGGTTTTAAAAAGCCTAGATGCGTATTCTGTTCTCTCCTGGAAAACCAATGTATAAATACCCGTTCAAATGACGGGTGTGTATCATACTGTGAATAAACTGGTTGATCCTGCCAGTAGTCATATGCTTGTCTCAGAGATTAAGCCATGCATGTCTAAGTACATACCTTAATACGGTGAAACCGCGAATGGCTCATTAAATCAGCTATGGTTCCTTAGATCGTAAACGCTACATGGATAACTGTAGTAATTCTAGAGCTAATACATGCCATTATGCCCTGACCCGCAAGGGGACGGGTGGATTTATTAGAACAGAACCAACCGGGGGCGGTTTCGGCTGTCCCTGTTGCATTCTGTGATGACTCTGGATAACTTTACTGATCGCAGTCGGCCTTGTGTCGGCGACGGATCTTTCAAATGTCTGCCCTATCAATTTGTTGGTAGGTGATCTGCCTACCATGATAATAACGGGTAACGGGGAATCAGGGTTCGATTCCGGAGAGGGAGCCTGAGAAATGGCTACCACATCTAAGGACGGCAGCAGGCGCGAAAATTACCCACTCCCGGCACGGGGAGGTAGTGACGAAAAATACGGATACGGGACTCAATTGAGGCTCCGTAATTCGAATGAGTACAATTTAAATCCTTTAACGAGGACCAATTGGAGGGCAAGTCTGGTGCCAGCAGCCGCGGTAACTCCAGCTCCAAAAGCGTATATTAAAGTTGCTGCAGTTAAAAAGCTCGTAGTTGAATCTGGGTCGTGCGGTCGCATGCCGTTGCTCGTTCACGGTTCTTGGTTACGATCGAGGCTTGTGTTCGGCTCGGTGTAGTGGCTGTGCAGCCTTTCAGCCGTGTCTGTGTTAAACGGGTGCTGATGGGTTGATGAGCTTGTCTTGTCGGCCTGTTGGCATGCTTCCGGATGCCTTTAAACGGGTGTCGGGAGCGGACGGCATCTTTACTTTGAACAAATTTGAGTGCTCAAAGCAGGCCTATGTGCCTGAAAATTCTTGCATGGAATAATGAAATAGGACTTCGGTTCTATTTTGTTGGTTTTCGGATCCGAAGTAATGGTTAAGAGGGACAGACGGGGGCATTTGTATGGCGGTGTTAGAGGTGAAATTCTGGGATCGCCGCCAGACAAACTACAGCGAAAGCATTTGCCAAGAATGTTTTCATTGATCAGGAGCGAAAGTCAGAGTTTCGAAGACGATCAGATACCGTCGTAGTTCTGACCATAAACGATGCCAACTGACGATCCGCGATGGTTCTTTAATTGACATCGCGGGCAGTCCCCGGGAAACCTTTAAGTCTTTGGGCTCCGGGGGAAGTATGGTTGCAAAGCTGAAACTTAAAGGAATTGACGGAAGGGCACCACCAGGAGTGGAGCCTGCGGTTTAATTCGACTCAACACGGGAAAACTCACCCGGCCCGGACACTGTGAGGATTGACAGATTGAAAGCTCTTTCTTGATTCGGTGGATGGTGGTGCATGGCCGTTCTTAGTTGGTGGAGCGATTTGTCTGGTTAATTCCGATAACGAACGAGACTCTAACCTACTAAATAGTAGACTGGTCCTCTGTGCTCGTTTAGGGTGCGGCTTCTACTGCTTCTTTATGGAGTGGTGTGGTCGTTTTCCGGCGGGTACGGTGCCAGTTTTTACTTCTTAGAGGGACAAGCGGCACACTTAAGTCGCACGAAATTGAGCAATAACAGGTCTGTGATGCCCTTAGATGTCCGGGGCCACACGTGCGCTACAATGACGGTGCCAGCGAGTCTGGAAACCTGGCCCGAAAGGGTTGGGCAAACTGTTTCATCACCGTCGTGACTGGGATCGGGGCTTGCAATTATTCCCCGTGAACGAGGAATTCCTGGTAAGTGCAAGTCATAAGCTTGCGCTGATTACGTCCCTGCCCTTTGTACACACCGCCCGTCGCTACTACCGATTGAATGGTTTAGTGAAGTCGTTGGATTGGTGTCGTTGAAGTGGCTTGCCGCTCGACTGATGCTGAGAAGACGACCTAATTTGACTATTTAGAGGAAGTAAAAGTCGTAACAAGGTTTCCGTAGGTGAACCTGCGGAAGGATCATTACCAGATATCCCTATATATATATATATATAAATACAAACCAAGCTGGGATGGTTGGCGTGTTTATCTATGCGTAATGTGTGGGTATCACGTCAACACTCATGCAGGTTATGTATAAATACGGTATGCTGAGACATGCCTTGATATAAATGACGCTGAGATACATTCTCATGCTGATGATATAAAAATACGGTGTGCTAAAACATGCCAATGAAATCCTCATATCAAAGAGGAAATTCGATAATTACTTGACCGGGGTACCTAGCCTGTCAGATACTCTGATGGTGTTCACGTGACTATATGTTGCCAGATCGCCAGGGGTGATGGGAAAGTACATGATCTTAGGGTCGTGTGCGAGGTTTGAAGAGAGTTGTGTGCTATATGCATGCACTCCGCCCTGTTTATGTCTTCACCATTTTACACTGTTTAAGCGATCCGGTTTGGCTTGCCATTCACGGGTTTGCTGCCCACGCATGCACCCGGCTTCGTGCTGGACTGCATGTACGCTGACCTGGCGGTGTCAATCCTAGGTTGCAGCGTTGAACCAGCAGTTCTATGCGTTCGGGAAACCGATGTATGGGATTGTTGGAGTACAACTCTGAGCGGTGGATCACTCGGCTCGTGTGTCGATGAAGAGTGCAGCCAACTGTGTGAATTAATGTGAACTGCATACTGCTTTGAACATCGACATCTTGAACGCACATTGCGGCTACGGGATATCCCGTGGCCACGTCTGGCCGAGGGTCGGCTTATCATCTATCACGATGCACATTTAGTCGTGGATTGGGTGTGTGCCTGCCGGCGTGCTTACCTGCATATCAACGTGGGTTGCTGGTCTAAGGCTCCATCCTAATTTGTCCGGCCACAGCCTAGTCCGGTGTAGAAGACCAGATTAAGTTGCTGCGGTGGGTTGTGCTCGAGTCGTGGCTTAATGAGATATATATATATAAATAATGTACACGCTCGGGAGAACATGGCCTACTGCATATATTGAAATATGTAAGCATATTAAAAAACAGCTTAATCTTGGTTCTACAAGCTGGTCAATGGTTTGTACCGAGGGTGTGTAACACACATAATCATTTCTTACCCTGACCTCGGATCAGACGTGAGTACCCGCTGAACTTAAGCATATCACTAAGCGGAGGAAAAGAAACTAACAAGGATTCCCTTAGTAACGGCGAGTGAACAGGGAGTAGCCCATCACCGAAGCCTGTGGTTGTTTGACCTCTAGGCAATGTGGTGT
>CALYCZ020000297.1:70000-75000 GCA_944470555.2 Heterobilharzia americana | reverse complement strand
TTGGTCCGTGTTTCAAGACGGGTCAGGTGGATCGTCTACCACTACACCACAGACTATCGGCCCAAACTAAAACACACGCAACCGCCAACGGAACAAGACCAAGCCATCAACCGACCAGCCGAAGCTAGCAACAGGCCGACCAGACTCAAACCTCGCCCGAAGGACAGAGCACGCATGCATAGCCGCCAACTCCGACGCACCACACACATCCGCCACAGCCGGCTAGTAACACTCATAGCCCAGTGAATGGACAAGTGAGTCACCTGCCGACCCAACCAAGCCCGACGATAATCAGACCTGATCAGTTTGGCCGCAGCAGATAGATGGCAGCGCCGGTCGTGGTGAACACCCTGAGAAAGTGCACTGACAAGCAGACCCACACACCTTCCAATGCACGCAGCACGTGATAAGCGCACCACACATACCCACCAAAAAGGCGGATACCCGCTGTTAGACGGACACTGAAAGGCGGCCAGTATGCCCAAGCGCAAATCATACTCATCAGCTGAATTCCCAGGGCTTGCAGTTCAACTCCACCCGTTTACCTCTGAGCGGTTTCACGCACTGTTTACTCTCTCTTCAAAGTACTTTTCAACTTTCCCTCACGGTACTTGTTTGCTATCGGACTCGTGTAAGTTTTTAGCCTTGGATGGAGTTTACCACCCACTTTGGGCTGCATTCTCAAACAACCCGACTCCAAGGTTAGCACTGAGCAAAACTGTCATGCTTGATCTCTACCCCCACGGGCCTTTCACCCTCTATGGGCCAGAACGGTAAGCCGTACTCATTGCTGGACTTGGGGCAGAGCAGTTATGCCAGGAACCAACCTAAACACCACATTGCCTAGAGGTCAAACAACCACAGGCTTCGGTGATGGGCTACTCCCTGTTCACTCGCCGTTACTAAGGGAATCCTTGTTAGTTTCTTTTCCTCCGCTTAGTGATATGCTTAAGTTCAGCGGGTACTCACGTCTGATCCGAGGTCAGGGTAAGAAATGATTATGTGTGTTACACACCCTCGGTACAAACCATTGACCAGCTTGTAGAACCAAGATTAAGCTGTTTTTTAATATGCTTACATATTTCAATATATGCAGTAGGCCATGTTCTCCCGAGCGTGTACATTATTTATATATATATATCTCATTAAGCCACGACTCGAGCACAACCCACCGCAGCAACTTAATCTGGTCTTCTACACCGGACTAGGCTGTGGCCGGACAAATTAGGATGGAGCCTTAGACCAGCAACCCACGTTGATATGCAGGTAAGCACGCCGGCAGGCACACACCCAATCCACGACTAAATGTGCATCGTGATAGATGATAAGCCGACCCTCGGCCAGACGTGGCCACGGGATATCCCG
The DNA here is from genome assembly GCA_944470555.2 of Heterobilharzia americana. Classification (NCBI taxonomy): domain Eukaryota; kingdom Metazoa; phylum Platyhelminthes; class Trematoda; order Strigeidida; family Schistosomatidae; genus Heterobilharzia; species Heterobilharzia americana. The sequence goes on along the minus strand of CALYCZ020000297.1, from coordinate 73,635 downwards.
TAGCCGCAATGTGCGTTCAAGATGTCGATGTTCAAAGCAGTATGCAGTTCACATTAATTCACACAGTTGGCTGCACTCTTCATCGACACACGAGCCGAGTGATCCACCGCTCAGAGTTGTACTCCAACAATCCCATACATCGGTTTCCCGAACGCATAGAACTGCTGGTTCAACGCTGCAACCTAGGATTGACACCGCCAGGTCAGCGTACATGCAGTCCAGCACGAAGCCGGGTGCATGCGTGGGCAGCAAACCCGTGAATGGCAAGCCAAACCGGATCGCTTAAACAGTGTAAAATGGTGAAGACATAAACAGGGCGGAGTGCATGCATATAGCACACAACTCTCTTCAAACCTCGCACACGACCCTAAGATCATGTACTTTCCCATCACCCCTGGCGATCTGGCAACATATAGTCACGTGAACACCATCAGAGTATCTGACAGGCTAGGTACCCCGGTCAAGTAATTATCGAATTTCCTCTTTGATATGAGGATTTCATTGGCATGTTTTAGCACACCGTATTTTTATATCATCAGCATGAGAATGTATCTCAGCGTCATTTATATCAAGGCATGTCTCAGCATACCGTATTTATACATAACCTGCATGAGTGTTGACGTGATACCCACACATTACGCATAGATAAACACGCCAACCATCCCAGCTTGGTTTGTATTTATATATATATATATATAGGGATATCTGGTAATGATCCTTCCGCAGGTTCACCTACGGAAACCTTGTTACGACTTTTACTTCCTCTAAATAGTCAAATTAGGTCGTCTTCTCAGCATCAGTCGAGCGGCAAGCCACTTCAACGACACCAATCCAACGACTTCACTAAACCATTCAATCGGTAGTAGCGACGGGCGGTGTGTACAAAGGGCAGGGACGTAATCAGCGCAAGCTTATGACTTGCACTTACCAGGAATTCCTCGTTCACGGGGAATAATTGCAAGCCCCGATCCCAGTCACGACGGTGATGAAACAGTTTGCCCAACCCTTTCGGGCCAGGTTTCCAGACTCGCTGGCACCGTCATTGTAGCGCACGTGTGGCCCCGGACATCTAAGGGCATCACAGACCTGTTATTGCTCAATTTCGTGCGACTTAAGTGTGCCGCTTGTCCCTCTAAGAAGTAAAAACTGGCACCGTACCCGCCGGAAAACGACCACACCACTCCATAAAGAAGCAGTAGAAGCCGCACCCTAAACGAGCACAGAGGACCAGTCTACTATTTAGTAGGTTAGAGTCTCGTTCGTTATCGGAATTAACCAGACAAATCGCTCCACCAACTAAGAACGGCCATGCACCACCATCCACCGAATCAAGAAAGAGCTTTCAATCTGTCAATCCTCACAGTGTCCGGGCCGGGTGAGTTTTCCCGTGTTGAGTCGAATTAAACCGCAGGCTCCACTCCTGGTGGTGCCCTTCCGTCAATTCCTTTAAGTTTCAGCTTTGCAACCATACTTCCCCCGGAGCCCAAAGACTTAAAGGTTTCCCGGGGACTGCCCGCGATGTCAATTAAAGAACCATCGCGGATCGTCAGTTGGCATCGTTTATGGTCAGAACTACGACGGTATCTGATCGTCTTCGAAACTCTGACTTTCGCTCCTGATCAATGAAAACATTCTTGGCAAATGCTTTCGCTGTAGTTTGTCTGGCGGCGATCCCAGAATTTCACCTCTAACACCGCCATACAAATGCCCCCGTCTGTCCCTCTTAACCATTACTTCGGATCCGAAAACCAACAAAATAGAACCGAAGTCCTATTTCATTATTCCATGCAAGAATTTTCAGGCACATAGGCCTGCTTTGAGCACTCAAATTTGTTCAAAGTAAAGATGCCGTCCGCTCCCGACACCCGTTTAAAGGCATCCGGAAGCATGCCAACAGGCCGACAAGACAAGCTCATCAACCCATCAGCACCCGTTTAACACAGACACGGCTGAAAGGCTGCACAGCCACTACACCGAGCCGAACACAAGCCTCGATCGTAACCAAGAACCGTGAACGAGCAACGGCATGCGACCGCACGACCCAGATTCAACTACGAGCTTTTTAACTGCAGCAACTTTAATATACGCTTTTGGAGCTGGAGTTACCGCGGCTGCTGGCACCAGACTTGCCCTCCAATTGGTCCTCGTTAAAGGATTTAAATTGTACTCATTCGAATTACGGAGCCTCAATTGAGTCCCGTATCCGTATTTTTCGTCACTACCTCCCCGTGCCGGGAGTGGGTAATTTTCGCGCCTGCTGCCGTCCTTAGATGTGGTAGCCATTTCTCAGGCTCCCTCTCCGGAATCGAACCCTGATTCCCCGTTACCCGTTATTATCATGGTAGGCAGATCACCTACCAACAAATTGATAGGGCAGACATTTGAAAGATCCGTCGCCGACACAAGGCCGACTGCGATCAGTAAAGTTATCCAGAGTCATCACAGAATGCAACAGGGACAGCCGAAACCGCCCCCGGTTGGTTCTGTTCTAATAAATCCACCCGTCCCCTTGCGGGTCAGGGCATAATGGCATGTATTAGCTCTAGAATTACTACAGTTATCCATGTAGCGTTTACGATCTAAGGAACCATAGCTGATTTAATGAGCCATTCGCGGTTTCACCGTATTAAGGTATGTACTTAGACATGCATGGCTTAATCTCTGAGACAAGCATATGACTACTGGCAGGATCAACCAGTTTATTCACAGTATGATACACACCCGTCATTTGAACGGGTATTTATACATTGGTTTTCCAGGAGAGAACAGAATACGCATCTAGGCTTTTTAAAACCAGGACGGTATACAGTCTCATCCTGTGGCGCAACCACACGGGTGCCTTCACCCCGGTGGACCATTCACACCATTCGTTTGATTATTATTCCGATCAGTGATCGCGTCAATCAATTATGCACAGCGTGGACAAGCCAGTTCTGACCTATCCCGCTTACACGACTCGTCAAACACAGTATTATAGGCAAGGGTAGCTTGCATTACAACGCCCCAATGACTTTTTAGGCCCTTGAGAACGCTGCTGGCAGCCACCAAATCAATGAAATCGTTTACCCAGCAAACCAATTTTACATACGATAGGCTTTCAATAGACCACCAAGATCATAGCAAACCGTAAACAATTGCATTAACGAACCTCCAGCAGTATATAACTTTCGGCTCTGCATATTAATATAGCATAGGCTATATATATATTAGGCTCTGTGGGTAATAAGCAAGGTAGCCTAGCATCAAGCTATTAGGCCCAAACAAGCTTAAAACCCATTGTCACAAGCCGAAATATCATTATCATGCATCCACAATGTGTTTTAATACATTTGGAGCATTTTCATTTTTTCGACTTTTTGGACCTGAGTTAGGGGTAGTATCCCTATATAACATGGCGAGTAAGACGCGCCGTAGTGCGCGAAATTTTCGTACCGGAACCAGAGCACATGCTATATACCGTTGAATAGATCACGATGAGTGTATGAACGTATAAAAAACCGTTTCCAAAAATACCTATCCGTTCAAAAGTTATCAAGGAAAATGTGGTCGAAAATTTACTATAGGAGACATAGGCCTATGTATTTACATAGGAAATTGGCAAAGTGCGACTTCTCAAAATCACTCTTTTCCTCATA
>CALYCZ020000297.1:55000-65000 GCA_944470555.2 Heterobilharzia americana | reverse complement strand
GGATCTCACCTCAGCCCGGACAAGCCGAACCTTTACCTTCACTACGCCTTTGGGTTTCGTAACACCCAATGACTCGCGCACATGTTAAACTCCTTGGTCCGTGTTTCAAGACGGGTCAGGTGGATCGTCTACCACTACACCACAGACTATCGGCCCAAACTAAAACACACGCAACCGCCAACGGAACAAGACCAAGCCATCAACCGACCAGCCGAAGCTAGCAACAGGCCGACCAGACTCAAACCTCGCCCGAAGGACAGAGCACGCATGCATAGCCGCCAACTCCGACGCACCACACACATCCGCCACAGCCGGCTAGTAACACTCATAGCCCAGTGAATGGACAAGTGAGTCACCTGCCGACCCAACCAAGCCCGACGATAATCAGACCTGATCAGTTTGGCCGCAGCAGATAGATGGCAGCGCCGGTCGTGGTGAACACCCTGAGAAAGTGCACTGACAAGCAGACCCACACACCTTCCAATGCACGCAGCACGTGATAAGCGCACCACACATACCCACCAAAAAGGCGGATACCCGCTGTTAGACGGACACTGAAAGGCGGCCAGTATGCCCAAGCGCAAATCATACTCATCAGCTGAATTCCCAGGGCTTGCAGTTCAACTCCACCCGTTTACCTCTGAGCGGTTTCACGCACTGTTTACTCTCTCTTCAAAGTACTTTTCAACTTTCCCTCACGGTACTTGTTTGCTATCGGACTCGTGTAAGTTTTTAGCCTTGGATGGAGTTTACCACCCACTTTGGGCTGCATTCTCAAACAACCCGACTCCAAGGTTAGCACTGAGCAAAACTGTCATGCTTGATCTCTACCCCCACGGGCCTTTCACCCTCTATGGGCCAGAACGGTAAGCCGTACTCATTGCTGGACTTGGGGCAGAGCAGTTATGCCAGGAACCAACCTAAACACCACATTGCCTAGAGGTCAAACAACCACAGGCTTCGGTGATGGGCTACTCCCTGTTCACTCGCCGTTACTAAGGGAATCCTTGTTAGTTTCTTTTCCTCCGCTTAGTGATATGCTTAAGTTCAGCGGGTACTCACGTCTGATCCGAGGTCAGGGTAAGAAATGATTATGTGTGTTACACACCCTCGGTACAAACCATTGACCAGCTTGTAGAACCAAGATTAAGCTGTTTTTTAATATGCTTACATATTTCAATATATGCAGTAGGCCATGTTCTCCCGAGCGTGTACATTATTTATATATATATATCTCATTAAGCCACGACTCGAGCACAACCCACCGCAGCAACTTAATCTGGTCTTCTACACCGGACTAGGCTGTGGCCGGACAAATTAGGATGGAGCCTTAGACCAGCAACCCACGTTGATATGCAGGTAAGCACGCCGGCAGGCACACACCCAATCCACGACTAAATGTGCATCGTGATAGATGATAAGCCGACCCTCGGCCAGACGTGGCCACGGGATATCCCGTAGCCGCAATGTGCGTTCAAGATGTCGATGTTCAAAGCAGTATGCAGTTCACATTAATTCACACAGTTGGCTGCACTCTTCATCGACACACGAGCCGAGTGATCCACCGCTCAGAGTTGTACTCCAACAATCCCATACATCGGTTTCCCGAACGCATAGAACTGCTGGTTCAACGCTGCAACCTAGGATTGACACCGCCAGGTCAGCGTACATGCAGTCCAGCACGAAGCCGGGTGCATGCGTGGGCAGCAAACCCGTGAATGGCAAGCCAAACCGGATCGCTTAAACAGTGTAAAATGGTGAAGACATAAACAGGGCGGAGTGCATGCATATAGCACACAACTCTCTTCAAACCTCGCACACGACCCTAAGATCATGTACTTTCCCATCACCCCTGGCGATCTGGCAACATATAGTCACGTGAACACCATCAGAGTATCTGACAGGCTAGGTACCCCGGTCAAGTAATTATCGAATTTCCTCTTTGATATGAGGATTTCATTGGCATGTTTTAGCACACCGTATTTTTATATCATCAGCATGAGAATGTATCTCAGCGTCATTTATATCAAGGCATGTCTCAGCATACCGTATTTATACATAACCTGCATGAGTGTTGACGTGATACCCACACATTACGCATAGATAAACACGCCAACCATCCCAGCTTGGTTTGTATTTATATATATATATATATAGGGATATCTGGTAATGATCCTTCCGCAGGTTCACCTACGGAAACCTTGTTACGACTTTTACTTCCTCTAAATAGTCAAATTAGGTCGTCTTCTCAGCATCAGTCGAGCGGCAAGCCACTTCAACGACACCAATCCAACGACTTCACTAAACCATTCAATCGGTAGTAGCGACGGGCGGTGTGTACAAAGGGCAGGGACGTAATCAGCGCAAGCTTATGACTTGCACTTACCAGGAATTCCTCGTTCACGGGGAATAATTGCAAGCCCCGATCCCAGTCACGACGGTGATGAAACAGTTTGCCCAACCCTTTCGGGCCAGGTTTCCAGACTCGCTGGCACCGTCATTGTAGCGCACGTGTGGCCCCGGACATCTAAGGGCATCACAGACCTGTTATTGCTCAATTTCGTGCGACTTAAGTGTGCCGCTTGTCCCTCTAAGAAGTAAAAACTGGCACCGTACCCGCCGGAAAACGACCACACCACTCCATAAAGAAGCAGTAGAAGCCGCACCCTAAACGAGCACAGAGGACCAGTCTACTATTTAGTAGGTTAGAGTCTCGTTCGTTATCGGAATTAACCAGACAAATCGCTCCACCAACTAAGAACGGCCATGCACCACCATCCACCGAATCAAGAAAGAGCTTTCAATCTGTCAATCCTCACAGTGTCCGGGCCGGGTGAGTTTTCCCGTGTTGAGTCGAATTAAACCGCAGGCTCCACTCCTGGTGGTGCCCTTCCGTCAATTCCTTTAAGTTTCAGCTTTGCAACCATACTTCCCCCGGAGCCCAAAGACTTAAAGGTTTCCCGGGGACTGCCCGCGATGTCAATTAAAGAACCATCGCGGATCGTCAGTTGGCATCGTTTATGGTCAGAACTACGACGGTATCTGATCGTCTTCGAAACTCTGACTTTCGCTCCTGATCAATGAAAACATTCTTGGCAAATGCTTTCGCTGTAGTTTGTCTGGCGGCGATCCCAGAATTTCACCTCTAACACCGCCATACAAATGCCCCCGTCTGTCCCTCTTAACCATTACTTCGGATCCGAAAACCAACAAAATAGAACCGAAGTCCTATTTCATTATTCCATGCAAGAATTTTCAGGCACATAGGCCTGCTTTGAGCACTCAAATTTGTTCAAAGTAAAGATGCCGTCCGCTCCCGACACCCGTTTAAAGGCATCCGGAAGCATGCCAACAGGCCGACAAGACAAGCTCATCAACCCATCAGCACCCGTTTAACACAGACACGGCTGAAAGGCTGCACAGCCACTACACCGAGCCGAACACAAGCCTCGATCGTAACCAAGAACCGTGAACGAGCAACGGCATGCGACCGCACGACCCAGATTCAACTACGAGCTTTTTAACTGCAGCAACTTTAATATACGCTTTTGGAGCTGGAGTTACCGCGGCTGCTGGCACCAGACTTGCCCTCCAATTGGTCCTCGTTAAAGGATTTAAATTGTACTCATTCGAATTACGGAGCCTCAATTGAGTCCCGTATCCGTATTTTTCGTCACTACCTCCCCGTGCCGGGAGTGGGTAATTTTCGCGCCTGCTGCCGTCCTTAGATGTGGTAGCCATTTCTCAGGCTCCCTCTCCGGAATCGAACCCTGATTCCCCGTTACCCGTTATTATCATGGTAGGCAGATCACCTACCAACAAATTGATAGGGCAGACATTTGAAAGATCCGTCGCCGACACAAGGCCGACTGCGATCAGTAAAGTTATCCAGAGTCATCACAGAATGCAACAGGGACAGCCGAAACCGCCCCCGGTTGGTTCTGTTCTAATAAATCCACCCGTCCCCTTGCGGGTCAGGGCATAATGGCATGTATTAGCTCTAGAATTACTACAGTTATCCATGTAGCGTTTACGATCTAAGGAACCATAGCTGATTTAATGAGCCATTCGCGGTTTCACCGTATTAAGGTATGTACTTAGACATGCATGGCTTAATCTCTGAGACAAGCATATGACTACTGGCAGGATCAACCAGTTTATTCACAGTATGATACACACCCGTCATTTGAACGGGTATTTATACATTGGTTTTCCAGGAGAGAACAGAATACGCATCTAGGCTTTTTAAAACCAGGACGGTATACAGTCTCATCCTGTGGCGCAACCACACGGGTGCCTTCACCCCGGTGGACCATTCACACCATTCGTTTGATTATTATTCCGATCAGTGATCGCGTCAATCAATTATGCACAGCGTGGACAAGCCAGTTCTGACCTATCCCGCTTACACGACTCGTCAAACACAGTATTATAGGCAAGGGTAGCTTGCATTACAACGCCCCAATGACTTTTTAGGCCCTTGAGAACGCTGCTGGCAGCCACCAAATCAATGAAATCGTTTACCCAGCAAACCAATTTTACATACGATAGGCTTTCAATAGACCACCAAGATCATAGCAAACCGTAAACAATTGCATTAACGAACCTCCAGCAGTATATAACTTTCGGCTCTGCATATTAATATAGCATAGGCTATATATATATTAGGCTCTGTGGGTAATAAGCAAGGTAGCCTAGCATCAAGCTATTAGGCCCAAACAAGCTTAAAACCCATTGTCACAAGCCGAAATATCATTATCATGCATCCACAATGTGTTTTAATACATTTGGAGCATTTTCATTTTTTCGACTTTTTGGACCTGAGTTAGGGGTAGTATCCCTATATAACATGGCGAGTAAGACGCGCCGTAGTGCGCGAAATTTTCGTACCGGAACCAGAGCACATGCTATATACCGTTGAATAGATCACGATGAGTGTATGAACGTATAAAAAACCGTTTCCAAAAATACCTATCCGTTCAAAAGTTATCAAGGAAAATGTGGTCGAAAATTTACTATAGGAGACATAGGCCTATGTATTTACATAGGAAATTGGCAAAGTGCGACTTCTCAAAATCACTCTTTTCCTCATAACTTTTGAACGGCTCAACCGATTTTGTTCATTCTTTTTTTCTTTGATCAGTAATTTTATTTTCTATTCGAATAATGTAACCAAATTACATTAGTACCTTGTGGAGAAAAAAAAAATTTGAAAATGTGAAATTTTCCTATGTTTTCTATAGAAAATTAGAAATTTTGTTAAAATTTTTTCAATCATAGATATGAGATGGACACTTTATTTGTTGAATAGAGCTTGCAATTATCTACAAAACGCAAGAAGAATGAAGCCGATATCATGTTCCGTTCAAAATTTATTAGCGATTGTATAATTTTCCTATCTCCGCTATATATTTTGGTATAGGCATTCCTATAGTAAATTTTTGACCACATTATCCTTGATAACTTTTGAACGGAACATGATATCGGCTTCATTCTTCTTGCGTTTTGTAGATAATTGCAAGCTCTATTCAACAAATAAAGTGTCCATCTCATATCTATGATTGAAAAAATTTTAACAAAATTTCTAATTTTCTATAGAAAACATAGGAAAATTTCACATTTTCAAATTTTTTTTTCTCCACAAGGTACTAATGTAATTTGGTTACATTATTCGAATAGAAAATAAAATTACTGATCAAAGAAAAAAAGAATGAACGAAATCGGTTGAGCCGTTCAAAAGTTATGAGGAAAAGAGTGATTTTGAGAAGTCGCACTTTGCCAATTTCCTATGTAAATACATAGGCCTATGTCTCCTATAGTAAATTTTCGACCACATTTTCCTTGATAACTTTTGAACGGATAGGTATTTTTGGAAACGGTTTTTTATACGTTCATACACTCATCGTGATCTATTCAACGGTATATAGCATGTGCTCTGGTTCCGGTACGAAAATTTCGCGCACTACGGCGCGTCTTACTCGCCATGTTATATAGGGAGACTACCCCTAACTTCGGTAGTCTCCCATAATGGTAGGCCATGGTCAATGATCTTGGCTTTCCAGAAGTACTTTGTCGCACTAAGTTTAAAAACTTCGCGCACTACGGCGCGTCTTACTCGCCATGTTATATAGGGAGACTACCCCTAACTTCGGTAGTCTCCCATTATGGTAGGCCATGGTCATTGATCTTGGCTTTCCAGGAGTGCCCTTGTGCACTACACTCCAAAAATATATATGAGGGGGGGGATATATATATATCAATTCTATAAAATGCTTTGTTGACAAGGCGCGCCGCGCGGCGGCGATTTTTCGCGCGCGGAGCGCGCGGACTACGCCCGGATCGGGCCGGCTGGCGCCGCAGGCGCCAAAACGCGGCGGGTTTCGTAACACCCAATGACTCGCGCACATGTTAAACTCCTTGGTCCGTGTTTCAAGACGGGTCAGGTGGATCGTCTACCACTACACCACAGACTATCGGCCCAAACTAAAACACACGCAACCGCCAACGGAACAAGACCAAGCCATCAACCGACCAGCCGAAGCTAGCAACAGGCCGACCAGACTCAAACCTCGCCCGAAGGACAGAGCACGCATGCATAGCCGCCAACTCCGACGCACCACACACATCCGCCACAGCCGGCTAGTAACACTCATAGCCCAGTGAATGGACAAGTGAGTCACCTGCCGACCCAACCAAGCCCGACGATAATCAGACCTGATCAGTTTGGCCGCAGCAGATAGATGGCAGCGCCGGTCGTGGTGAACACCCTGAGAAAGTGCACTGACAAGCAGACCCACACACCTTCCAATGCACGCAGCACGTGATAAGCGCACCACACATACCCACCAAAAAGGCGGATACCCGCTGTTAGACGGACACTGAAAGGCGGCCAGTATGCCCAAGCGCAAATCATACTCATCAGCTGAATTCCCAGGGCTTGCAGTTCAACTCCACCCGTTTACCTCTGAGCGGTTTCACGCACTGTTTACTCTCTCTTCAAAGTACTTTTCAACTTTCCCTCACGGTACTTGTTTGCTATCGGACTCGTGTAAGTTTTTAGCCTTGGATGGAGTTTACCACCCACTTTGGGCTGCATTCTCAAACAACCCGACTCCAAGGTTAGCACTGAGCAAAACTGTCATGCTTGATCTCTACCCCCACGGGCCTTTCACCCTCTATGGGCCAGAACGGTAAGCCGTACTCATTGCTGGACTTGGGGCAGAGCAGTTATGCCAGGAACCAACCTAAACACCACATTGCCTAGAGGTCAAACAACCACAGGCTTCGGTGATGGGCTACTCCCTGTTCACTCGCCGTTACTAAGGGAATCCTTGTTAGTTTCTTTTCCTCCGCTTAGTGATATGCTTAAGTTCAGCGGGTACTCACGTCTGATCCGAGGTCAGGGTAAGAAATGATTATGTGTGTTACACACCCTCGGTACAAACCATTGACCAGCTTGTAGAACCAAGATTAAGCTGTTTTTTAATATGCTTACATATTTCAATATATGCAGTAGGCCATGTTCTCCCGAGCGTGTACATTATTTATATATATATATCTCATTAAGCCACGACTCGAGCACAACCCACCGCAGCAACTTAATCTGGTCTTCTACACCGGACTAGGCTGTGGCCGGACAAATTAGGATGGAGCCTTAGACCAGCAACCCACGTTGATATGCAGGTAAGCACGCCGGCAGGCACACACCCAATCCACGACTAAATGTGCATCGTGATAGATGATAAGCCGACCCTCGGCCAGACGTGGCCACGGGATATCCCGTAGCCGCAATGTGCGTTCAAGATGTCGATGTTCAAAGCAGTATGCAGTTCACATTAATTCACACAGTTGGCTGCACTCTTCATCGACACACGAGCCGAGTGATCCACCGCTCAGAGTTGTACTCCAACAATCCCATACATCGGTTTCCCGAACGCATAGAACTGCTGGTTCAACGCTGCAACCTAGGATTGACACCGCCAGGTCAGCGTACATGCAGTCCAGCACGAAGCCGGGTGCATGCGTGGGCAGCAAACCCGTGAATGGCAAGCCAAACCGGATCGCTTAAACAGTGTAAAATGGTGAAGACATAAACAGGGCGGAGTGCATGCATATAGCACACAACTCTCTTCAAACCTCGCACACGACCCTAAGATCATGTACTTTCCCATCACCCCTGGCGATCTGGCAACATATAGTCACGTGAACACCATCAGAGTATCTGACAGGCTAGGTACCCCGGTCAAGTAATTATCGAATTTCCTCTTTGATATGAGGATTTCATTGGCATGTTTTAGCACACCGTATTTTTATATCATCAGCATGAGAATGTATCTCAGCGTCATTTATATCAAGGCATGTCTCAGCATACCGTATTTATACATAACCTGCATGAGTGTTGACGTGATACCCACACATTACGCATAGATAAACACGCCAACCATCCCAGCTTGGTTTGTATTTATATATATATATATATATAGGGATATCTGGTAATGATCCTTCCGCAGGTTCACCTACGGAAACCTTGTTACGACTTTTACTTCCTCTAAATAGTCAAATTAGGTCGTCTTCTCAGCATCAGTCGAGCGGCAAGCCACTTCAACGACACCAATCCAACGACTTCACTAAACCATTCAATCGGTAGTAGCGACGGGCGGTGTGTACAAAGGGCAGGGACGTAATCAGCGCAAGCTTATGACTTGCACTTACCAGGAATTCCTCGTTCACGGGGAATAATTGCAAGCCCCGATCCCAGTCACGACGGTGATGAAACAGTTTGCCCAACCCTTTCGGGCCAGGTTTCCAGACTCGCTGGCACCGTCATTGTAGCGCACGTGTGGCCCCGGACATCTAAGGGCATCACAGACCTGTTATTGCTCAATTTCGTGCGACTTAAGTGTGCCGCTTGTCCCTCTAAGAAGTAAAAACTGGCACCGTACCCGCCGGAAAACGACCACACCACTCCATAAAGAAGCAGTAGAAGCCGCACCCTAAACGAGCACAGAGGACCAGTCTACTATTTAGTAGGTTAGAGTCTCGTTCGTTATCGGAATTAACCAGACAAATCGCTCCACCAACTAAGAACGGCCATGCACCACCATCCACCGAATCAAGAAAGAGCTTTCAATCTGTCAATCCTCACAGTGTCCGGGCCGGGTGAGTTTTCCCGTGTTGAGTCGAATTAAACCGCAGGCTCCACTCCTGGTGGTGCCCTTCCGTCAATTCCTTTAAGTTTCAGCTTTGCAACCATACTTCCCCCGGAGCCCAAAGACTTAAAGGTTTCCCGGGGACTGCCCGCGATGTCAATTAAAGAACCATCGCGGATCGTCAGTTGGCATCGTTTATGGTCAGAACTACGACGGTATCTGATCGTCTTCGAAACTCTGACTTTCGCTCCTGATCAATGAAAACATTCTTGGCAAATGCTTTCGCTGTAGTTTGTCTGGCGGCGATCCCAGAATTTCACCTCTAACACCGCCATAACAAATGCCCCGTCTGTCCCTCTTAACCATTACTTCGGATCCGAAAACCAACAAAATAGAACCGAAGTCCTATTTCATTATTCATGCAAGAATTTTCAGGCACATAGGCCTGCTTTGAGCACTCAAATTTGTTCAAAGTAAAGATGCCGTCCGCTCCCGACACCCGTTTAAAGGCATCCGGAAGCATGCCAACAGGCCGACAAGACAAGCTCATCAACCCATCAGCACCCGTTTAACACAGACACGGCTGAAAGGCTGCACAGCCACTACACCGAGCCGAACACAAGCCTCGATCGTAACCAAGAACCGTGAACGAGCAACGGCATGCGACCGCACGACCCAGATTCAACTACGAGCTTTTTAACTGCAGCAACTTTAATATACGCTTTTGGAGCTGGAGTTACCGCGGCTGCTGGCACCAGACTTGCCCTCCAATTGGTCCTCGTTAAAGGATTTAAATTGTACTCATTCGAATTACGGAGCCTCAATTGAGTCCCGTATCCGTATTTTTCGTC
>CALYCZ020000297.1:45000-47500 GCA_944470555.2 Heterobilharzia americana | reverse complement strand
ATGAAACAGTTTGCCCAACCCTTTCGGGCCAGGTTTCCAGACTCGCTGGCACCGTCATTGTAGCGCACGTGTGGCCCCGGACATCTAAGGGCATCACAGACCTGTTATTGCTCAATTTCGTGCGACTTAAGTGTGCCGCTTGTCCCTCTAAGAAGTAAAAACTGGCACCGTACCCGCCGGAAAACGACCACACCACTCCATAAAGAAGCAGTAGAAGCCGCACCCTAAACGAGCACAGAGGACCAGTCTACTATTTAGTAGGTTAGAGTCTCGTTCGTTATCGGAATTAACCAGACAAATCGCTCCACCAACTAAGAACGGCCATGCACCACCATCCACCGAATCAAGAAAGAGCTTTCAATCTGTCAATCCTCACAGTGTCCGGGCCGGGTGAGTTTTCCCGTGTTGAGTCGAATTAAACCGCAGGCTCCACTCCTGGTGGTGCCCTTCCGTCAATTCCTTTAAGTTTCAGCTTTGCAACCATACTTCCCCCGGAGCCCAAAGACTTAAAGGTTTCCCGGGGACTGCCCGCGATGTCAATTAAAGAACCATCGCGGATCGTCAGTTGGCATCGTTTATGGTCAGAACTACGACGGTATCTGATCGTCTTCGAAACTCTGACTTTCGCTCCTGATCAATGAAAACATTCTTGGCAAATGCTTTCGCTGTAGTTTGTCTGGCGGCGATCCCAGAATTTCACCTCTAACACCGCCATACAAATGCCCCCGTCTGTCCCTCTTAACCATTACTTCGGATCCGAAAACCAACAAAATAGAACCGAAGTCCTATTTCATTATTCCATGCAAGAATTTTCAGGCACATAGGCCTGCTTTGAGCACTCAAATTTGTTCAAAGTAAAGATGCCGTCCGCTCCCGACACCCGTTTAAAGGCATCCGGAAGCATGCCAACAGGCCGACAAGACAAGCTCATCAACCCATCAGCACCCGTTTAACACAGACACGGCTGAAAGGCTGCACAGCCACTACACCGAGCCGAACACAAGCCTCGATCGTAACCAAGAACCGTGAACGAGCAACGGCATGCGACCGCACGACCCAGATTCAACTACGAGCTTTTTAACTGCAGCAACTTTAATATACGCTTTTGGAGCTGGAGTTACCGCGGCTGCTGGCACCAGACTTGCCCTCCAATTGGTCCTCGTTAAAGGATTTAAATTGTACTCATTCGAATTACGGAGCCTCAATTGAGTCCCGTATCCGTATTTTTCGTCACTACCTCCCCGTGCCGGGAGTGGGTAATTTTCGCGCCTGCTGCCGTCCTTAGATGTGGTAGCCATTTCTCAGGCTCCCTCTCCGGAATCGAACCCTGATTCCCCGTTACCCGTTATTATCATGGTAGGCAGATCACCTACCAACAAATTGATAGGGCAGACATTTGAAAGATCCGTCGCCGACACAAGGCCGACTGCGATCAGTAAAGTTATCCAGAGTCATCACAGAATGCAACAGGGACAGCCGAAACCGCCCCCGGTTGGTTCTGTTCTAATAAATCCACCCGTCCCCTTGCGGGTCAGGGCATAATGGCATGTATTAGCTCTAGAATTACTACAGTTATCCATGTAGCGTTTACGATCTAAGGAACCATAGCTGATTTAATGAGCCATTCGCGGTTTCACCGTATTAAGGTATGTACTTAGACATGCATGGCTTAATCTCTGAGACAAGCATATGACTACTGGCAGGATCAACCAGTTTATTCACAGTATGATACACACCCGTCATTTGAACGGGTATTTATACATTGGTTTTCCAGGAGAGAACAGAATACGCATCTAGGCTTTTTAAAACCAGGACGGTATACAGTCTCATCCTGTGGCGCAACCACACGGGTGCCTTCACCCCGGTGGACCATTCACACCATTCGTTTGATTATTATTCCGATCAGTGATCGCGTCAATCAATTATGCACAGCGTGGACAAGCCAGTTCTGACCTATCCCGCTTACACGACTCGTCAAACACAGTATTATAGGCAAGGGTAGCTTGCATTACAACGCCCCAATGACTTTTTAGGCCCTTGAGAACGCTGCTGGCAGCCACCAAATCAATGAAATCGTTTACCCAGCAAACCAATTTTACATACGATAGGCTTTCAATAGACCACCAAGATCATAGCAAACCGTAAACAATTGCATTAACGAACCTCCAGCAGTATATAACTTTCGGCTCTGCATATTAATATAGCATAGGCTATATATATATTAGGCTCTGTGGGTAATAAGCAAGGTAGCCTAGCATCAAGCTATTAGGCCCAAACAAGCTTAAAACCCATTGTCACAAGCCGAAATATCATTATCATGCATCCACAATGTGTTTTAATACATTTGGAGCATTTTCATTTTTTCGACTTTTTGGACCTGAGTTAGGGGTAGTATCCCTATATAACATGGCGAGTAAGACGCGCCGTAGTGCGCGAAATTTTCGTACCGGAACCAGAGCACATGCTATATACCGTTGAATAGATCACGATGAGTGTATGA
>CALYCZ020000297.1:35000-40000 GCA_944470555.2 Heterobilharzia americana | reverse complement strand
TACTAGATGGTTCGATTAGTCTTTCGCCCCTATACTCACGTTATACGATCGATTTGCACGTCAGAATCGCTACGGTCCTCCACCAGAGTTTCCTCTGGCTTCAACCTTCGCAAGCATAGTTCACCATCTTTCGGGTCTCAACGTGTACGCTCTTGCTCCGCCCCGACGGTGCACACGGTGCAAGACCGCATGTCTACGTCATGGGACGGGCCGGTGATGCGCCTGCTGCTCGCATCTTGGAAATTGAGAGCAAAACAACAGGATCTCACCTCAGCCCGGACAAGCCGAACCTTTACCTTCACTACGCCTTTGGGTTTCGTAACACCCAATGACTCGCGCACATGTTAAACTCCTTGGTCCGTGTTTCAAGACGGGTCAGGTGGATCGTCTACCACTACACCACAGACTATCGGCCCAAACTAAAACACACGCAACCGCCAACGGAACAAGACCAAGCCATCAACCGACCAGCCGAAGCTAGCAACAGGCCGACCAGACTCAAACCTCGCCCGAAGGACAGAGCAC
The DNA here is from genome assembly GCA_944470555.2 of Heterobilharzia americana. Taxonomy (NCBI): domain Eukaryota; kingdom Metazoa; phylum Platyhelminthes; class Trematoda; order Strigeidida; family Schistosomatidae; genus Heterobilharzia; species Heterobilharzia americana. Next base: position 39,475 of record CALYCZ020000297.1, on the reverse strand, counting down.
GCATGCATAGCCGCCAACTCCGACGCACCACACACATCCGCCACAGCCGGCTAGTAACACTCATAGCCCAGTGAATGGACAAGTGAGTCACCTGCCGACCCAACCAAGCCCGACGATAATCAGACCTGATCAGTTTGGCCGCAGCAGATAGATGGCAGCGCCGGTCGTGGTGAACACCCTGAGAAAGTGCACTGACAAGCAGACCCACACACCTTCCAATGCACGCAGCACGTGATAAGCGCACCACACATACCCACCAAAAAGGCGGATACCCGCTGTTAGACGGACACTGAAAGGCGGCCAGTATGCCCAAGCGCAAATCATACTCATCAGCTGAATTCCCAGGGCTTGCAGTTCAACTCCACCCGTTTACCTCTGAGCGGTTTCACGCACTGTTTACTCTCTCTTCAAAGTACTTTTCAACTTTCCCTCACGGTACTTGTTTGCTATCGGACTCGTGTAAGTTTTTAGCCTTGGATGGAGTTTACCACCCACTTTGGGCTGCATTCTCAAACAACCCGACTCCAAGGTTAGCACTGAGCAAAACTGTCATGCTTGATCTCTACCCCCACGGGCCTTTCACCCTCTATGGGCCAGAACGGTAAGCCGTACTCATTGCTGGACTTGGGGCAGAGCAGTTATGCCAGGAACCAACCTAAACACCACATTGCCTAGAGGTCAAACAACCACAGGCTTCGGTGATGGGCTACTCCCTGTTCACTCGCCGTTACTAAGGGAATCCTTGTTAGTTTCTTTTCCTCCGCTTAGTGATATGCTTAAGTTCAGCGGGTACTCACGTCTGATCCGAGGTCAGGGTAAGAAATGATTATGTGTGTTACACACCCTCGGTACAAACCATTGACCAGCTTGTAGAACCAAGATTAAGCTGTTTTTTAATATGCTTACATATTTCAATATATGCAGTAGGCCATGTTCTCCCGAGCGTGTACATTATTTATATATATATATCTCATTAAGCCACGACTCGAGCACAACCCACCGCAGCAACTTAATCTGGTCTTCTACACCGGACTAGGCTGTGGCCGGACAAATTAGGATGGAGCCTTAGACCAGCAACCCACGTTGATATGCAGGTAAGCACGCCGGCAGGCACACACCCAATCCACGACTAAATGTGCATCGTGATAGATGATAAGCCGACCCTCGGCCAGACGTGGCCACGGGATATCCCGTAGCCGCAATGTGCGTTCAAAATGTCGATGTTCAAAGCAGTATGCAGTTCACATTAATTCACACAGTTGGCTGCACTCTTCATCGACACACGAGCCGAGTGATCCACCGCTCAGAGTTGTACTCCAACAATCCCATACATCGGTTTCCCGAACGCATAGAACTGCTGGTTCAACGCTGCAACCTAGGATTGACACCGCCAGGTCAGCGTACATGCAGTCCAGCACGAAGCCGGGTGCATGCGTGGGCAGCAAACCCGTGAATGGCAAGCCAAACCGGATCGCTTAAACAGTGTAAAATGGTGAAGACATAAACAGGGCGGAGTGCATGCATATAGCACACAACTCTCTTCAAACCTCGCACACGACCCTAAGATCATGTACTTTCCCATCACCCCTGGCGATCTGGCAACATATAGTCACGTGAACACCATCAGAGTATCTGACAGGCTAGGTACCCCGGTCAAGTAATTATCGAATTTCCTCTTTGATATGAGGATTTCATTGGCATGTTTTAGCACACCGTATTTTTATATCATCAGCATGAGAATGTATCTCAGCGTCATTTATATCAAGGCATGTCTCAGCATACCGTATTTATACATAACCTGCATGAGTGTTGACGTGATACCCACACATTACGCATAGATAAACACGCCAACCATCCCAGCTTGGTTTGTATTTATATATATATATATAGGGATATCTGGTAATGATCCTTCCGCAGGTTCACCTACGGAAACCTTGTTACGACTTTTACTTCCTCTAAATAGTCAAATTAGGTCGTCTTCTCAGCATCAGTCGAGCGGCAAGCCACTTCAACGACACCAATCCAACGACTTCACTAAACCATTCAATCGGTAGTAGCGACGGGCGGTGTGTACAAAGGGCAGGGACGTAATCAGCGCAAGCTTATGACTTGCACTTACCAGGAATTCCTCGTTCACGGGGAATAATTGCAAGCCCCGATCCCAGTCACGACGGTGATGAAACAGTTTGCCCAACCCTTTCGGGCCAGGTTTCCAGACTCGCTGGCACCGTCATTGTAGCGCACGTGTGGCCCCGGACATCTAAGGGCATCACAGACCTGTTATTGCTCAATTTCGTGCGACTTAAGTGTGCCGCTTGTCCCTCTAAGAAGTAAAAACTGGCACCGTACCCGCCGGAAAACGACCACACCACTCCATAAAGAAGCAGTAGAAGCCGCACCCTAAACGAGCACAGAGGACCAGTCTACTATTTAGTAGGTTAGAGTCTCGTTCGTTATCGGAATTAACCAGACAAATCGCTCCACCAACTAAGAACGGCCATGCACCACCATCCACCGAATCAAGAAAGAGCTTTCAATCTGTCAATCCTCACAGTGTCCGGGCCGGGTGAGTTTTCCCGTGTTGAGTCGAATTAAACCGCAGGCTCCACTCCTGGTGGTGCCCTTCCGTCAATTCCTTTAAGTTTCAGCTTTGCAACCATACTTCCCCCGGAGCCCAAAGACTTAAAGGTTTCCCGGGGACTGCCCGCGATGTCAATTAAAGAACCATCGCGGATCGTCAGTTGGCATCGTTTATGGTCAGAACTACGACGGTATCTGATCGTCTTCGAAACTCTGACTTTCGCTCCTGATCAATGAAAACATTCTTGGCAAATGCTTTCGCTGTAGTTTGTCTGGCGGCGATCCCAGAATTTCACCTCTAACACCGCCATACAAATGCCCCCGTCTGTCCCTCTTAACCATTACTTCGGATCCGAAAACCAACAAAATAGAACCGAAGTCCTATTTCATTATTCCATGCAAGAATTTTCAGGCACATAGGCCTGCTTTGAGCACTCAAATTTGTTCAAAGTAAAGATGCCGTCCGCTCCCGACACCCGTTTAAAGGCATCCGGAAGCATGCCAACAGGCCGACAAGACAAGCTCATCAACCCATCAGCACCCGTTTAACACAGACACGGCTGAAAGGCTGCACAGCCACTACACCGAGCCGAACACAAGCCTCGATCGTAACCAAGAACCGTGAACGAGCAACGGCATGCGACCGCACGACCCAGATTCAACTACGAGCTTTTTAACTGCAGCAACTTTAATATACGCTTTTGGAGCTGGAGTTACCGCGGCTGCTGGCACCAGACTTGCCCTCCAATTGGTCCTCGTTAAAGGATTTAAATTGTACTCATTCGAATTACGGAGCCTCAATTGAGTCCCGTATCCGTATTTTTCGTCACTACCTCCCCGTGCCGGGAGTGGGTAATTTTCGCGCCTGCTGCCGTCCTTAGATGTGGTAGCCATTTCTCAGGCTCCCTCTCCGGAATCGAACCCTGATTCCCCGTTACCCGTTATTATCATGGTAGGCAGATCACCTACCAACAAATTGATAGGGCAGACATTTGAAAGATCCGTCGCCGACACAAGGCCGACTGCGATCAGTAAAGTTATCCAGAGTCATCACAGAATGCAACAGGGACAGCCGAAACCGCCCCCGGTTGGTTCTGTTCTAATAAATCCACCCGTCCCCTTGCGGGTCAGGGCATAATGGCATGTATTAGCTCTAGAATTACTACAGTTATCCATGTAGCGTTTACGATCTAAGGAACCATAGCTGATTTAATGAGCCATTCGCGGTTTCACCGTATTAAGGTATGTACTTAGACATGCATGGCTTAATCTCTGAGACAAGCATATGACTACTGGCAGGATCAACCAGTTTATTCACAGTATGATACACACCCGTCATTTGAACGGGTATTTATACATTGGTTTTCCAGGAGAGAACAGAATACGCATCTAGGCTTTTTAAAACCAGGACGGTATACAGTCTCATCCTGTGGCGCAACCACACGGGTGCCTTCACCCCGGTGGACCATTCACACCATTCGTTTGATTATTATTCCGATCAGTGATCGCGTCAATCAATTATGCACAGCGTGGACAAGCCAGTTCTGACCTATCCCGCTTACACGACTCGTCAAACACAGTATTATAGGCAAGGGTAGCTTGCATTACAACGCCCCAATGACTTTTTAGGCCCTTGAGAACGCTGCTGGCAGCCACCAAATCAATGAAATCGTTTACCCAGCAAACCAATTTTACATACGATAGGCTTTCAATAGACCACCAAGATCATAGCAAACCGTAAACAATTGCATTAACGAACCTCCAGCAGTATATAACTTTCGGCTCTGCATATTAATATAGCATAGGCTATATATATATTAGGCTCTGTGGGTAATAAGCAAGGTAGCCTAGCATCAAGCTATTAGGCCCAAACAAGCTTAAAACCCATTGTCACA
>CALYCZ020000297.1:27500-30000 GCA_944470555.2 Heterobilharzia americana | reverse complement strand
GCTTACCAAAAATGGCCCACTTGGCACTCACATTCAATGCACAACTCCATTTAAGCGAGTTAAGCTTCTCACCCATTTAAAGTTTGAGAATAGGTTGAGGATGTTTTATCCCCAATGCCTCTAATCATTCGCTTTACCGGATAAAACTGTTTATTTCTCAGAATGCCAGCTATCCTGAGGGAAACTTCGGAGGGAACCAGCTACTAGATGGTTCGATTAGTCTTTCGCCCCTATACTCACGTTATACGATCGATTTGCACGTCAGAATCGCTACGGTCCTCCACCAGAGTTTCCTCTGGCTTCAACCTTCGCAAGCATAGTTCACCATCTTTCGGGTCTCAACGTGTACGCTCTTGCTCCGCCCCGACGGTGCACACGGTGCAAGACCGCATGTCTACGTCATGGGACGGGCCGGTGATGCGCCTGCTGCTCGCATCTTGGAAATTGAGAGCAAAACAACAGGATCTCACCTCAGCCCGGACAAGCCGAACCTTTACCTTCACTACGCCTTTGGGTTTCGTAACACCCAATGACTCGCGCACATGTTAAACTCCTTGGTCCGTGTTTCAAGACGGGTCAGGTGGATCGTCTACCACTACACCACAGACTATCGGCCCAAACTAAAACACACGCAACCGCCAACGGAACAAGACCAAGCCATCAACCGACCAGCCGAAGCTAGCAACAGGCCGACCAGACTCAAACCTCGCCCGAAGGACAGAGCACGCATGCATAGCCGCCAACTCCGACGCACCACACACATCCGCCACAGCCGGCTAGTAACACTCATAGCCCAGTGAATGGACAAGTGAGTCACCTGCCGACCCAACCAAGCCCGACGATAATCAGACCTGATCAGTTTGGCCGCAGCAGATAGATGGCAGCGCCGGTCGTGGTGAACACCCTGAGAAAGTGCACTGACAAGCAGACCCACACACCTTCCAATGCACGCAGCACGTGATAAGCGCACCACACATACCCACCAAAAAGGCGGATACCCGCTGTTAGACGGACACTGAAAGGCGGCCAGTATGCCCAAGCGCAAATCATACTCATCAGCTGAATTCCCAGGGCTTGCAGTTCAACTCCACCCGTTTACCTCTGAGCGGTTTCACGCACTGTTTACTCTCTCTTCAAAGTACTTTTCAACTTTCCCTCACGGTACTTGTTTGCTATCGGACTCGTGTAAGTTTTTAGCCTTGGATGGAGTTTACCACCCACTTTGGGCTGCATTCTCAAACAACCCGACTCCAAGGTTAGCACTGAGCAAAACTGTCATGCTTGATCTCTACCCCCACGGGCCTTTCACCCTCTATGGGCCAGAACGGTAAGCCGTACTCATTGCTGGACTTGGGGCAGAGCAGTTATGCCAGGAACCAACCTAAACACCACATTGCCTAGAGGTCAAACAACCACAGGCTTCGGTGATGGGCTACTCCCTGTTCACTCGCCGTTACTAAGGGAATCCTTGTTAGTTTCTTTTCCTCCGCTTAGTGATATGCTTAAGTTCAGCGGGTACTCACGTCTGATCCGAGGTCAGGGTAAGAAATGATTATGTGTGTTACACACCCTCGGTACAAACCATTGACCAGCTTGTAGAACCAAGATTAAGCTGTTTTTTAATATGCTTACATATTTCAATATATGCAGTAGGCCATGTTCTCCCGAGCGTGTACATTATTTATATATATATATCTCATTAAGCCACGACTCGAGCACAACCCACCGCAGCAACTTAATCTGGTCTTCTACACCGGACTAGGCTGTGGCCGGACAAATTAGGATGGAGCCTTAGACCAGCAACCCACGTTGATATGCAGGTAAGCACGCCGGCAGGCACACACCCAATCCACGACTAAATGTGCATCGTGATAGATGATAAGCCGACCCTCGGCCAGACGTGGCCACGGGATATCCCGTAGCCGCAATGTGCGTTCAAGATGTCGATGTTCAAAGCAGTATGCAGTTCACATTAATTCACACAGTTGGCTGCACTCTTCATCGACACACGAGCCGAGTGATCCACCGCTCAGAGTTGTACTCCAACAATCCCATACATCGGTTTCCCGAACGCATAGAACTGCTGGTTCAACGCTGCAACCTAGGATTGACACCGCCAGGTCAGCGTACATGCAGTCCAGCACGAAGCCGGGTGCATGCGTGGGCAGCAAACCCGTGAATGGCAAGCCAAACCGGATCGCTTAAACAGTGTAAAATGGTGAAGACATAAACAGGGCGGAGTGCATGCATATAGCACACAACTCTCTTCAAACCTCGCACACGACCCTAAGATCATGTACTTTCCCATCACCCCTGGCGATCTGGCAACATATAGTCACGTGAACACCATCAGAGTATCTGACAGGCTAGGTACCCCGGTCAAGTAATTATCGAATTTCCTCTTTGATATGAGGATTTCATTGGCATGTTTTAGCACACCGTATTTTTATATCATCAGCATGAGAATGTATCTCAGCGTCATTTATATCAAGGCATGTCT
>CALYCZ020000297.1:7500-15000 GCA_944470555.2 Heterobilharzia americana | reverse complement strand
TTATTCCGATCAGTGATCGCGTCAATCAATTATGCACAGCGTGGACAAGCCAGTTCTGACCTATCCCGCTTACACGACTCGTCAAACACAGTATTATAGGCAAGGGTAGCTTGCATTACAACGCCCCAATGACTTTTTAGGCCCTTGAGAACGCTGCTGGCAGCCACCAAATCAATGAAATCGTTTACCCAGCAAACCAATTTTACATACGATAGGCTTTCAATAGACCACCAAGATCATAGCAAACCGTAAACAATTGCATTAACGAACCTCCAGCAGTATATAACTTTCGGCTCTGCATATTAATATAGCATAGGCTATATATATATTAGGCTCTGTGGGTAATAAGCAAGGTAGCCTAGCATCAAGCTATTAGGCCCAAACAAGCTTAAAACCCATTGTCACAAGCCGAAATATCATTATCATGCATCCACAATGTGTTTTAATACATTTGGAGCATTTTCATTTTTTCGACTTTTTGGACCTGAGTTAGGGGTAGTATCCCTATATAACATGGCGAGTAAGACGCGCCGTAGTGCGCGAAATTTTCGTACCGGAACCAGAGCACATGCTATATACCGTTGAATAGATCACGATGAGTGTATGAACGTATAAAAAACCGTTTCCAAAAATACCTATCCGTTCAAAAGTTATCAAGGAAAATGTGGTCGAAAATTTACTATAGGAGACATAGGCCTATGTATTTACATAGGAAATTGGCAAAGTGCGACTTCTCAAAATCACTCTTTTCCTCATAACTTTTGAACGGCTCAACCGATTTTGTTCATTCTTTTTTTCTTTGATCAGTAATTTTATTTTCTATTCGAATAATGTAACCAAATTACATTAGTACCTTGTGGAGAAAAAAAAAATTTGAAAATGTGAAATTTTCCTATGTTTTCTATAGAAAATTAGAAATTTTGTTAAAATTTTTTCAATCATAGATATGAGATGGACACTTTATTTGTTGAATAGAGCTTGCAATTATCTACAAAACGCAAGAAGAATGAAGCCGATATCATGTTCCGTTCAAAATTTATTAGCGATTGTATAATTTTCCTATCTCCGCTATATATTTTGGTATAGGCATTCCTATAGTAAATTTTTGACCACATTATCCTTGATAACTTTTGAACGGAACATGATATCGGCTTCATTCTTCTCCCAGAACTCCCGCCGACGTCTCCGAGTTCGGTTGCGTTACCGCGCTCGGTACACATTGAACCAAGGGCCCAACATGCACCAATCTCCGTGGACAGGGTCGGGAATATTAACCCGATTCCCTTTCGCTACAGGGGGCTGCTTAGCAACAGTACATTTTGCAGCAATACTGAACAAAGCCCGCGAACGGACAATGTCAGGCACCCCGTCTCTGTTCCGATTTACCGGATCACTTAGGACCGCCTGACCCATGGCCAACTGCTGTTCCCATGGAACCCTTCTCCACCTCGGCCTTCAAGGTTCTCACTTGAATATTTGCTACTACCACCAAGATCTGCGCCTGTGGTTGCTTCACCTAGGCTCACGCCTGAGGCTTCCCGCTAGCCACAGCGACCCTCCTACTTGTTGCCGCTACTCCATGCCTGGACCAAGTGCAGCTTGCCCTCACCCTGCATAGGCCCAGCTTGCAGCAACAGTACGGTATAGGTCCAACGCTCGAGCGCCATCCATTTTCAGGGCTGGTTGATTCGGCAGGTGAGTTGTTACACACTCCTTAGCGGTTACCGACTTCCATGGCCACCGTCCTGCTGTCTGGACCAACCAACACCTTTTGTGGTATCTCATGAGCGTCGCGTTAGGCACCTTAACCGCACGTTTGGTTCATCCCACAGCGCCAGTTCTGCTTACCAAAAATGGCCCACTTGGCACTCACATTCAATGCACAACTCCATTTAAGCGAGTTAAGCTTCTCACCCATTTAAAGTTTGAGAATAGGTTGAGGATGTTTTATCCCCAATGCCTCTAATCATTCGCTTTACCGGATAAAACTGTTTATTTCTCAGAATGCCAGCTATCCTGAGGGAAACTTCGGAGGGAACCAGCTACTAGATGGTTCGATTAGTCTTTCGCCCCTATACTCACGTTATACGATCGATTTGCACGTCAGAATCGCTACGGTCCTCCACCAGAGTTTCCTCTGGCTTCAACCTTCGCAAGCATAGTTCACCATCTTTCGGGTCTCAACGTGTACGCTCTTGCTCCGCCCCGACGGTGCACACGGTGCAAGACCGCATGTCTACGTCATGGGACGGGCCGGTGATGCGCCTGCTGCTCGCATCTTGGAAATTGAGAGCAAAACAACAGGATCTCACCTCAGCCCGGACAAGCCGAACCTTTACCTTCACTACGCCTTTGGGTTTCGTAACACCCAATGACTCGCGCACATGTTAAACTCCTTGGTCCGTGTTTCAAGACGGGTCAGGTGGATCGTCTACCACTACACCACAGACTATCGGCCCAAACTAAAACACACGCAACCGCCAACGGAACAAGACCAAGCCATCAACCGACCAGCCGAAGCTAGCAACAGGCCGACCAGACTCAAACCTCGCCCGAAGGACAGAGCACGCATGCATAGCCGCCAACTCCGACGCACCACACACATCCGCCACAGCCGGCTAGTAACACTCATAGCCCAGTGAATGGACAAGTGAGTCACCTGCCGACCCAACCAAGCCCGACGATAATCAGACCTGATCAGTTTGGCCGCAGCAGATAGATGGCAGCGCCGGTCGTGGTGAACACCCTGAGAAAGTGCACTGACAAGCAGACCCACACACCTTCCAATGCACGCAGCACGTGATAAGCGCACCACACATACCCACCAAAAAGGCGGATACCCGCTGTTAGACGGACACTGAAAGGCGGCCAGTATGCCCAAGCGCAAATCATACTCATCAGCTGAATTCCCAGGGCTTGCAGTTCAACTCCACCCGTTTACCTCTGAGCGGTTTCACGCACTGTTTACTCTCTCTTCAAAGTACTTTTCAACTTTCCCTCACGGTACTTGTTTGCTATCGGACTCGTGTAAGTTTTTAGCCTTGGATGGAGTTTACCACCCACTTTGGGCTGCATTCTCAAACAACCCGACTCCAAGGTTAGCACTGAGCAAAACTGTCATGCTTGATCTCTACCCCCACGGGCCTTTCACCCTCTATGGGCCAGAACGGTAAGCCGTACTCATTGCTGGACTTGGGGCAGAGCAGTTATGCCAGGAACCAACCTAAACACCACATTGCCTAGAGGTCAAACAACCACAGGCTTCGGTGATGGGCTACTCCCTGTTCACTCGCCGTTACTAAGGGAATCCTTGTTAGTTTCTTTTCCTCCGCTTAGTGATATGCTTAAGTTCAGCGGGTACTCACGTCTGATCCGAGGTCAGGGTAAGAAATGATTATGTGTGTTACACACCCTCGGTACAAACCATTGACCAGCTTGTAGAACCAAGATTAAGCTGTTTTTTAATATGCTTACATATTTCAATATATGCAGTAGGCCATGTTCTCCCGAGCGTGTACATTATTTATATATATATCTCATTAAGCCACGACTCGAGCACAACCCACCGCAGCAACTTAATCTGGTCTTCTACACCGGACTAGGCTGTGGCCGGACAAATTAGGATGGAGCCTTAGACCAGCAACCCACGTTGATATGCAGGTAAGCACGCCGGCAGGCACACACCCAATCCACGACTAAATGTGCATCGTGATAGATGATAAGCCGACCCTCGGCCAGACGTGGCCACGGGATATCCCGTAGCCGCAATGTGCGTTCAAGATGTCGATGTTCAAAGCAGTATGCAGTTCACATTAATTCACACAGTTGGCTGCACTCTTCATCGACACACGAGCCGAGTGATCCACCGCTCAGAGTTGTACTCCAACAATCCCATACATCGGTTTCCCGAACGCATAGAACTGCTGGTTCAACGCTGCAACCTAGGATTGACACCGCCAGGTCAGCGTACATGCAGTCCAGCACGAAGCCGGGTGCATGCGTGGGCAGCAAACCCGTGAATGGCAAGCCAAACCGGATCGCTTAAACAGTGTAAAATGGTGAAGACATAAACAGGGCGGAGTGCATGCATATAGCACACAACTCTCTTCAAACCTCGCACACGACCCTAAGATCATGTACTTTCCCATCACCCCTGGCGATCTGGCAACATATAGTCACGTGAACACCATCAGAGTATCTGACAGGCTAGGTACCCCGGTCAAGTAATTATCGAATTTCCTCTTTGATATGAGGATTTCATTGGCATGTTTTAGCACACCGTATTTTTATATCATCAGCATGAGAATGTATCTCAGCGTCATTTATATCAAGGCATGTCTCAGCATACCGTATTTATACATAACCTGCATGAGTGTTGACGTGATACCCACACATTACGCATAGATAAACACGCCAACCATCCCAGCTTGGTTTGTATTTATATATATATATATATAGGGATATCTGGTAATGATCCTTCCGCAGGTTCACCTACGGAAACCTTGTTACGACTTTTACTTCCTCTAAATAGTCAAATTAGGTCGTCTTCTCAGCATCAGTCGAGCGGCAAGCCACTTCAACGACACCAATCCAACGACTTCACTAAACCATTCAATCGGTAGTAGCGACGGGCGGTGTGTACAAAGGGCAGGGACGTAATCAGCGCAAGCTTATGACTTGCACTTACCAGGAATTCCTCGTTCACGGGGAATAATTGCAAGCCCCGATCCCAGTCACGACGGTGATGAAACAGTTTGCCCAACCCTTTCGGGCCAGGTTTCCAGACTCGCTGGCACCGTCATTGTAGCGCACGTGTGGCCCCGGACATCTAAGGGCATCACAGACCTGTTATTGCTCAATTTCGTGCGACTTAAGTGTGCCGCTTGTCCCTCTAAGAAGTAAAAACTGGCACCGTACCCGCCGGAAAACGACCACACCACTCCATAAAGAAGCAGTAGAAGCCGCACCCTAAACGAGCACAGAGGACCAGTCTACTATTTAGTAGGTTAGAGTCTCGTTCGTTATCGGAATTAACCAGACAAATCGCTCCACCAACTAAGAACGGCCATGCACCACCATCCACCGAATCAAGAAAGAGCTTTCAATCTGTCAATCCTCACAGTGTCCGGGCCGGGTGAGTTTTCCCGTGTTGAGTCGAATTAAACCGCAGGCTCCACTCCTGGTGGTGCCCTTCCGTCAATTCCTTTAAGTTTCAGCTTTGCAACCATACTTCCCCCGGAGCCCAAAGACTTAAAGGTTTCCCGGGGACTGCCCGCGATGTCAATTAAAGAACCATCGCGGATCGTCAGTTGGCATCGTTTATGGTCAGAACTACGACGGTATCTGATCGTCTTCGAAACTCTGACTTTCGCTCCTGATCAATGAAAACATTCTTGGCAAATGCTTTCGCTGTAGTTTGTCTGGCGGCGATCCCAGAATTTCACCTCTAACACCGCCATACAAATGCCCCCGTCTGTCCCTCTTAACCATTACTTCGGATCCGAAAACCAACAAAATAGAACCGAAGTCCTATTTCATTATTCCATGCAAGAATTTTCAGGCACATAGGCCTGCTTTGAGCACTCAAATTTGTTCAAAGTAAAGATGCCGTCCGCTCCCGACACCCGTTTAAAGGCATCCGGAAGCATGCCAACAGGCCGACAAGACAAGCTCATCAACCCATCAGCACCCGTTTAACACAGACACGGCTGAAAGGCTGCACAGCCACTACACCGAGCCGAACACAAGCCTCGATCGTAACCAAGAACCGTGAACGAGCAACGGCATGCGACCGCACGACCCAGATTCAACTACGAGCTTTTTAACTGCAGCAACTTTAATATACGCTTTTGGAGCTGGAGTTACCGCGGCTGCTGGCACCAGACTTGCCCTCCAATTGGTCCTCGTTAAAGGATTTAAATTGTACTCATTCGAATTACGGAGCCTCAATTGAGTCCCGTATCCGTATTTTTCGTCACTACCTCCCCGTGCCGGGAGTGGGTAATTTTCGCGCCTGCTGCCGTCCTTAGATGTGGTAGCCATTTCTCAGGCTCCCTCTCCGGAATCGAACCCTGATTCCCCGTTACCCGTTATTATCATGGTAGGCAGATCACCTACCAACAAATTGATAGGGCAGACATTTGAAAGATCCGTCGCCGACACAAGGCCGACTGCGATCAGTAAAGTTATCCAGAGTCATCACAGAATGCAACAGGGACAGCCGAAACCGCCCCCGGTTGGTTCTGTTCTAATAAATCCACCCGTCCCCTTGCGGGTCAGGGCATAATGGCATGTATTAGCTCTAGAATTACTACAGTTATCCATGTAGCGTTTACGATCTAAGGAACCATAGCTGATTTAATGAGCCATTCGCGGTTTCACCGTATTAAGGTATGTACTTAGACATGCATGGCTTAATCTCTGAGACAAGCATATGACTACTGGCAGGATCAACCAGTTTATTCACAGTATGATACACACCCGTCATTTGAACGGGTATTTATACATTGGTTTTCCAGGAGAGAACAGAATACGCATCTAGGCTTTTTAAAACCAGGACGGTATACAGTCTCATCCTGTGGCGCAACCACACGGGTGCCTTCACCCCGGTGGACCATTCACACCATTCGTTTGATTATTATTCCGATCAGTGATCGCGTCAATCAATTATGCACAGCGTGGACAAGCCAGTTCTGACCTATCCCGCTTACACGACTCGTCAAACACAGTATTATAGGCAAGGGTAGCTTGCATTACAACGCCCCAATGACTTTTTAGGCCCTTGAGAACGCTGCTGGCAGCCACCAAATCAATGAAATCGTTTACCCAGCAAACCAATTTTACATACGATAGGCTTTCAATAGACCACCAAGATCATAGCAAACCGTAAACAATTGCATTAACGAACCTCCAGCAGTATATAACTTTCGGCTCTGCATATTAATATAGCATAGGCTATATATATATTAGGCTCTGTGGGTAATAAGCAAGGTAGCCTAGCATCAAGCTATTAGGCCCAAACAAGCTTAAAACCCATTGTCACAAGCCGAAATATCATTATCATGCATCCACAATGTGTTTTAATACATTTGGAGCATTTTCATTTTTTCGACTTTTTGGACCTGAGTTAGGGGTAGTATCCCTATATAACATGGCGAGTAAGACGCGCCGTAGTGCGCGAAATTTTCGTACCGGAACCAGAGCACATGCTATATACCGTTGAATAGATCACGATGAGTGTATGAACGTATAAAAAACCGTTTCCAAAAATACCTATCCGTTCAAAAGTTATCAAGGAAAATGTGGTCGAAAATTTACTATAGGAGACATAGGCCTATGTATTTACATAGGAAATTGGCAAAGTGCGACTTCTCAAAATCACTCTTTTCCTCATAACTTTTGAACGGCTCAACCGATTTTGTTCATTCTTTTTTTCTTTGATCAGTAATTTTATTTTCTATTCGAATAATGTAACCAAATTACATTAGTACCTTGTGGAGA
>CALYCZ020000297.1:0-2500 GCA_944470555.2 Heterobilharzia americana | reverse complement strand
TCAAGACGGGTCAGGTGGATCGTCTACCACTACACCACAGACTATCGGCCCAAACTAAAACACACGCAACCGCCAACGGAACAAGACCAAGCCATCAACCGACCAGCCGAAGCTAGCAACAGGCCGACCAGACTCAAACCTCGCCCGAAGGACAGAGCACGCATGCATAGCCGCCAACTCCGACGCACCACACACATCCGCCACAGCCGGCTAGTAACACTCATAGCCCAGTGAATGGACAAGTGAGTCACCTGCCGACCCAACCAAGCCCGACGATAATCAGACCTGATCAGTTTGGCCGCAGCAGATAGATGGCAGCGCCGGTCGTGGTGAACACCCTGAGAAAGTGCACTGACAAGCAGACCCACACACCTTCCAATGCACGCAGCACGTGATAAGCGCACCACACATACCCACCAAAAAGGCGGATACCCGCTGTTAGACGGACACTGAAAGGCGGCCAGTATGCCCAAGCGCAAATCATACTCATCAGCTGAATTCCCAGGGCTTGCAGTTCAACTCCACCCGTTTACCTCTGAGCGGTTTCACGCACTGTTTACTCTCTCTTCAAAGTACTTTTCAACTTTCCCTCACGGTACTTGTTTGCTATCGGACTCGTGTAAGTTTTTAGCCTTGGATGGAGTTTACCACCCACTTTGGGCTGCATTCTCAAACAACCCGACTCCAAGGTTAGCACTGAGCAAAACTGTCATGCTTGATCTCTACCCCCACGGGCCTTTCACCCTCTATGGGCCAGAACGGTAAGCCGTACTCATTGCTGGACTTGGGGCAGAGCAGTTATGCCAGGAACCAACCTAAACACCACATTGCCTAGAGGTCAAACAACCACAGGCTTCGGTGATGGGCTACTCCCTGTTCACTCGCCGTTACTAAGGGAATCCTTGTTAGTTTCTTTTCCTCCGCTTAGTGATATGCTTAAGTTCAGCGGGTACTCACGTCTGATCCGAGGTCAGGGTAAGAAATGATTATGTGTGTTACACACCCTCGGTACAAACCATTGACCAGCTTGTAGAACCAAGATTAAGCTGTTTTTTAATATGCTTACATATTTCAATATATGCAGTAGGCCATGTTCTCCCGAGCGTGTACATTATTTATATATATATATCTCATTAAGCCACGACTCGAGCACAACCCACCGCAGCAACTTAATCTGGTCTTCTACACCGGACTAGGCTGTGGCCGGACAAATTAGGATGGAGCCTTAGACCAGCAACCCACGTTGATATGCAGGTAAGCACGCCGGCAGGCACACACCCAATCCACGACTAAATGTGCATCGTGATAGATGATAAGCCGACCCTCGGCCAGACGTGGCCACGGGATATCCCGTAGCCGCAATGTGCGTTCAAGATGTCGATGTTCAAAGCAGTATGCAGTTCACATTAATTCACACAGTTGGCTGCACTCTTCATCGACACACGAGCCGAGTGATCCACCGCTCAGAGTTGTACTCCAACAATCCCATACATCGGTTTCCCGAACGCATAGAACTGCTGGTTCAACGCTGCAACCTAGGATTGACACCGCCAGGTCAGCGTACATGCAGTCCAGCACGAAGCCGGGTGCATGCGTGGGCAGCAAACCCGTGAATGGCAAGCCAAACCGGATCGCTTAAACAGTGTAAAATGGTGAAGACATAAACAGGGCGGAGTGCATGCATATAGCACACAACTCTCTTCAAACCTCGCACACGACCCTAAGATCATGTACTTTCCCATCACCCCTGGCGATCTGGCAACATATAGTCACGTGAACACCATCAGAGTATCTGACAGGCTAGGTACCCCGGTCAAGTAATTATCGAATTTCCTCTTTGATATGAGGATTTCATTGGCATGTTTTAGCACACCGTATTTTTATATCATCAGCATGAGAATGTATCTCAGCGTCATTTATATCAAGGCATGTCTCAGCATACCGTATTTATACATAACCTGCATGAGTGTTGACGTGATACCCACACATTACGCATAGATAAACACGCCAACCATCCCAGCTTGGTTTGTATTTATATATATATATATATAGGGATATCTGGTAATGATCCTTCCGCAGGTTCACCTACGGAAACCTTGTTACGACTTTTACTTCCTCTAAATAGTCAAATTAGGTCGTCTTCTCAGCATCAGTCGAGCGGCAAGCCACTTCAACGACACCAATCCAACGACTTCACTAAACCATTCAATCGGTAGTAGCGACGGGCGGTGTGTACAAAGGGCAGGGACGTAATCAGCGCAAGCTTATGACTTGCACTTACCAGGAATTCCTCGTTCACGGGGAATAATTGCAAGCCCCGATCCCAGTCACGACGGTGATGAAACAGTTTGCCCAACCCTTTCGGGCCAGGTTTCCAGACTCGCTGGCACCGTCATTGTAGCGCACGTGTGGCCCCGGACATCTAAGGGCATCACAGACCTGTTATTGCTCAATTTCGTGCGACTTAAGTGTGCCGCTTGTCCCTCTAAGAAGTAAAAGG
>CALYCZ020000293.1:0-13246 GCA_944470555.2 Heterobilharzia americana | reverse complement strand
TAGTAGTAGTAGTAGTGATCTCTCATACACATACATACATACACACACACACACACACACACACCAATATTAAGCAGCTTAGATGCACTGATTTCCTAGTGGATTGATTACCAGGTCTGATTTTTCTAGTAATTTGTTGAACTTCAAACATTTACTTGATTATTCAGCAAATGGTATATATGTAGAACTGGTCCATTTCGAAGGTATTTTTCAGTATGGATCCAAATCAAACAGAAAGCTACAACATGTAGAAAGTACTGGTCTGTTCAGCTAAATGAATCCTTCAATCTGTATGGGATACAGTGGGAGTTGTAAAACTCAATGCTTCGTGGATAAAAAACATGCAATACAGTTCAGACACTACGTACAAGTTCGTAGATTAAGATTATGATGATACCATATCATCATTAAGGAAACATGAGTTGAGGGCAATTGACACTTCCCGATTGTCCACATCGTGGAGGGCTTTTTCTTCTTAAAGTACCTGAAGAGATTTGTGTGACCACAGAGCCCATCGGATATCCGCTTGAGGCCTGTCACACCCAGCCTTTTGAGTATGATCATTTTGATAGAAAGGAAACAACAAATAAAGCAACACCACCGGCCCGACAGACCGTTGGGCATAGTGAAGTGTGTTATTATTGGGGTCGACCTTTTCTAACCCCTTCCCTTCCACTGAGAAGTCAGCATCAGCATGGCACTGCTGGTCATCCAAGGGAAACACCTTACTGCTGTCACACGCCATCCAGCTAGCAGCAGTACGACTTCGCCCTCAGACCCCCATCATAATGTGGCAATTTACATACAACGGTAACTGCTTTACGTCTTACCACTATCCAACAGACCTTTCTGGTATGGTAGGACTCGAGGGAACAAACGTTCCACCAGCATAGCTCGTTGGGTCATTGTGATATGCAAGCCCGTCAAGGTAGCAGCTATCGGTCGGGGATAATACCGTATAGCTGCCAAGTGGGAGACCCAACGGCTGAAAATCGAACACCAACACTGATAAGCTCCAATAACTCCGCATCACGATATTCATGTTGTATTTAACATATTCATTGAAGTCGAATTGCAACTAGAAGATTGCTTATCACAAAAGTTAAGGTATTTCTAGTCTAAATATTGTATGGGGTCAGGAAAGCGCAATGACTAACAAAATATCCTGAAATCCACAAGCATCTCACCTAGAAAAAGATCCTAGAAGATTTAGATTTCGCCAACGAAGACTTGTGTCTAGTGTCAAACAAACTTGAACATCTACAGGTGAAAACTAACAAGTTGACAGAAGAGGCAGGGCAGCGAAGACGGGACTTCAAGTGAACGTAGACAAGACAAAGGTGATGAAGATACCAACCACCAACAACAACAACAAACACCAATCACCGTGAACGGGAGAAACCTAAAGAAAGTAGTCTCTTTCACCTACCTAGACCTACGCAGCATCGTTTCAACTACAGGCGGTGGCACACATGAGTATGTCGAAACCAGCCAGGATCAGAAAGACAGACGTTACTGCAGTAATCTGAAAGTGATTACTGTGGAGATCTACTGCACTCCACTCTACTCAGCATGAACAACATCCAGATTTTCAACACTAATTCAGTCAAGTCAATGCCTCTATGTGATGGTTGAGATACTTGGCGTGTCACGAAAAGCACTTCCAACAAATTACAGATATTCATCAACAACTGCCACCTACGCTAGCTCATTACTGAAGCTCATATGGCCAGAATAATGAGAATAAGCAAGAAGGAACTCTGTTTGGCTGGCTGGCTGGCTGGCTGGCTGGCTGGCTGGCTGGCAACCAACCAACCAACGAAGCAAGAACCTATCACTCAACAAATATCCAGTAGAACAAAGTGGAGATGGATTGTACCCGGCATACACTGAGAAGACCATTTGGGGACATCACATGCTGCATGCCAGGCACTCGAATGGAACCTAGATGGGAAACGACGAGTTGGACATCCCAGCTGATGGTGACATGGAGGAGATGGTATGAGGAAGAAATGAGAGGTTGTGAGCAGTCGTGGAGGCAGGTTGAAAAGATTGCAGAGAAGGAAGTGGAATGGAGGCGTGCTAGTGAAGCCCTACGTCCCATTAGGAACCCAAGGGATAAATAATAATAATAATAATAATAATAATAATAATAATAATAATAATAATACAAGCATCCCAATTATCTCTAGAGTCCTCTAGTCTGTGTATACGTTAGTGAATCCGCCCAAACCTTTTCAGAGTGAGACATCTACACATAGATTTGCATATTTCATTATGTCAACTAGATAAAATTCTATCCAAATGTTGGAAACAGGTGAACTATTAGAGAAAAATGAGAGATTACCTAAGATAACCTTCAATAAAACATTCAATTTGATTGTTGGCATAAATACTAGGTGTATCGGTTTCCTCGACGTTGATCGATACAACCAATTATTGGTTTATGGGCGTGAACTAATATAGAATTGGTGTAGTCATGAGAAGGATATACTAAAAAACACACTTGTTCATTATTATCGCATTTTTCCGCCTTACAAACATCAGTATGCCTAAATGTTTTGCAGTTATTTGCTCTAGCACAAATCGATAATTACAGTTATCCGAAAAATACAACGATAATATTCCATTTTAAGTTATCAGGTATTTCACTTTTTCTTTCATATCACTGTGTAGTCAAGAAAAACCTTATTGGACAATTTTACCCTACAGTTGACCAATCAAAATGAAGCTACTTTTATGACTTAGGAAAGTATAAAGTACTGGAGTAGAACAGTCACTATTCGTATCCACTTCAATTATTTCATTGCGTTAGTATTATTCATGTATTTCTGATAATTTCACTCGATCACTTCAGAGATAGTGAGAAGACTGTGAGTGATATTTACTTCATGCATAGAGCTATTCAATAACTATTTACAGGGGGTTTACTTACCAACTTGTGAGTCATACTAAGAATATGAAGGCTCTTTTGACCAGGTTGATGTAGATGGAACAGGTTGAAATTTCTATCTATCAGTGATTAAGCAGTAGTTTAATGATTTAGACTATTTGGTTAAAATTCTACAAATTTTATGGGCATGAATGTTCTCATAACAATGAGATTACTGTTATCATAATGTGTGTATATTAATCTTCGTATGAAGTCTTTGCGTCATGTCAGGCGATCCAGACTTAGCCAGTTGGGTTCCATGGGACAAGAAAAACTAACAGTGGTTGGAGACTGACTCTAGGCGATATGGCTCAGAACTGATGCGATTGGCGCAGATGTACACACACACACACACACACACACACACATTGTCCTCATCTTAACGACGCTATACCGAATCTCGTCATTTTCTCATTCTTCCTTTCTGTCTTTTAGTACTTTATATTTCCTCTGACTGCATTCTCTTATCTTCATCCTTCACCTCACTGCCTTTCTACTTGATGTAGTGATATGAGATGTGGCAACTCGGACTACTACGCAGTAATGTCTGGTCTTATGTTGATGATGGTAATTATATGATTTCATAATGATTGAACATGGCAAAACTTACTTACTCCATGAAGTCCACGACTGTGAGTGTGTACGAGGTATGGTGATATCACAGATGTTTGTTTTTACCAACTAATTAATACGCAAATTTGAATTTGACAACTGAAATGTGTGTCCAGACCATAGAAATCAAAAATTTAATGGGATATGGGAAGTACAATGATTTGCGAAACCTTAAATCAAGTAGACGTATCATTTAATCCATTTTGAGAAATGTGTATTGGATAATCAATCAGTCTAGTTGTAGGTTACCAATGATACACTTTTACCAAGAATTAAAACGGATAAGGTAGTAGGAATAATGTACAAATTCAGTGATTTGTCCAATTAACAAATAGACAGTAGACAAATATAAACTACCTCTTCAATATTTGGCAGATTTCGCCGTAGGATTCGAACCAGTAGACTCTTGGTTACCGATACGGTGGTCTGCCAACTGAGCCATGATATTCAGTTGTTAAACAGACCTCATGGTTCGTTATGATTGAGCCCTTAGGTCGGAATTCAATGGTCCACATTCTCCTACTCCTATCACTTCACGATATAGCGTCACCTTCATCCTTCTGCCTTTGTTAAACATTCGAAAATATAGGCTGTGAATTAATTTATTTCACCTATACACCAATCGCTCATCTCTACTAACAATCCTTCTAAAGAGACTTCAAACTGTCGACTTTAGCTAAACTGCCTAGAAAACATTCCACTATTTGGCTTAAGAAACGTTTTTTCCCTATTTCTTATCAGGAGGTAAGTGAACTGGACCACTAATGCATCTAGTCCAATAGCAGGTCAGTAGCGGTCTGAATAGCTCAGTGGTAACGTCTCTGACTGTAACACTAGGTGACGCGGATTCGAATCTCACACGGAATATACTTTCTCTCAAGGTTGCAGAAACGTCTTGCTGATGAGTGTTTAAAAAGCCTGAAACCTAAGTTGAGCACGGCTTTCTAAAGATTTCCTCCATCCAACTAACATTTCTTTGAATGTACCAAGATGGTGATCGCATCACAAAGCGACCAATGGAATTCGATCAGCATGAAGTTGGTTACCGTATAGTGACCAATCAGTCTATAAATGTACACCTGTATATCATATCAATTTCCCATGCAAACGCTTGTCAAAGAAATCTGCACACTTCATGACGGTGGATAAATATGCGTACCGCTGAAGAATCTCAGGGTAGAGTCAGAAAACTTTGTTACACTGGTTCGTCACTGGGCCACCTTACAATATGGCCACTAGACTAGGCAGTTGAGCATCGTGATGCAGTTTGATAGATGTTAGTTGGATGCAGGCAATCAGCAGGAAGCCTTGGCCAACCTAGGTTTCAGGCTTCTCGGAACTCGTCAGCGGAGAGAACCTACAACTTCGACGGAACTGATGTCCCACCTGAGATTCGAACCCGTGTCACCCAAAATTTTAGCCGGGTCCTCGAGTAGCTCAGTGGTAACGTTGCTGACTACAACAGCGGGTGGGGCGGGTTCGAGTTTCAGGTGGGACATCGTTCCCGTCAGAGTTGCAGATTCGCTCTGTTGACGAGTGCCAACGAGTACGAAGCCTAGGTCCAAGTTCTCTTGCCGATTGCCTCCAACCAACTTACAACTATTCAAAGCTTCTTAGTAATTGTATTGTAGATAGTGATTAGCAGCATGATCTTCAGCCTAATTGATTTTAACATTCTTATGTTTTGGTGATGGTATCCAACTTCTGTTGGTCGGCTGATATTCGCATACCACGATGATGCTTCGGGGTTTAAACAGCTACCTTCGATTTTAAAAGCCATTCCTGATTCCCTAGGTCACTTAAAACTCACGGGCCAATGGACCGACGTCCAACTAAATGCATATATGTGAAAACGATACACACATCAGGCTGTGTGCTCTCACTTACAGAGCAGGGCCCAATGTATCGAGTATCTACTCGGACCTCCTTAACATGGACGGCAGCAAGTGCCTCTCCATATCCTACAATTATCACTCAACTAAATAACAAGCTCCTCCCATTGCGGTTGGACAGCGACACCCACGCATTTCAGCGCTTACTGCCAGCATCCTTAGCAGGCAATTGACCAGCTTCATGAGTCAGTCGGCGACTGCTTTTCAAGACCCATTCCCTAATCACGTAATAAGATACAAGTTTCGTCACTTTCAGCGTTCGATAACGAACGCTGGTGCAGTCACCAGGGTGCACCTTATCATCCACCTGCAACCCATACCAAAAATATGGGCAAGCAAGCCGGCCAACTCGACCGCGATATGCCACTGGAGGGGGACATTAGGAATATAGCATGCAACCTTCATCACAACTCATATGTATCCCAAGATGTACACTATCTCATCGCAAGTGACACATCATACAGGATATCGCCATCGGAAGCGCCCTCCTTTAGCTCACAGGTAAGGTACCTCAAAAAGTCTATTAACTTCTGATTAGCTCCCCTATAACCCACACTGAAGTGAATTTCTTCACTTCAAAACCATAGTGTTGGACAAAAACATCTGAGCCCCAGTTGGTTTGCAGGTTGATGTTTGCTTAATAGCGGGAACAACGAGAATATTCACCATCATGCAATTACATTCCTCGTCTCATAAACCCCCCAATCATCATGCAACATCTGGTAAGTCAGACAGTCAGATAATGCGTAATCGAATACGAATAAATCTGTGCCATTGACCAAGTATTCGGTGGAACATAAAGTCATTAAGAACTGTAGCTGATTGGTTGGATTCTATAAATTATTTATAAGTCAATGACTAGAAACTATTGGTTAAATATTTCAAGGTCAGTCAATCAATGTGGCGGTGTTTTCGAAACTGTGAAATATTTTCATTCACTTGCAACTCCTACGAAGTCTTTTACTTCTTTTTTTGTCTTTTCTGCTGATGAGATGATTTCAGTTTGGTAACTAGATGATGATAGACGTTAGAAGAAAAACCTGCATTTCAAAAAGGATCTGTTGGTTCGAACCCTACCACTAGCCAAGTTTATATTCAGATTTAGTCAAGCAATTCGATACGGTATAGTAATGAGAAGTTACAGGTTTCATTAATCAATAACTGATATCCGTTACACAGGAGGCTGATCACGCTTTGGTGTTTGAGGTGATGAGTACTGGGTTCAAGTCACTCACTGGGGCGCAGGTAAATCCAGCTGGTCAGTGCAAAATAGAACAAAATGCACGTGCAGCTGCTAGCCATCAAATATACTACAATATAATAAATATCCAGGTAGTATTAAGGTATCCACATGGGAGCGTATCTACCAACACAGGTCGAGCAATTCGACCCAGTATGGTGACGGGGAATTACTAGTATTCACAAAAACTATCCGTTCAATCATAAAGAATCCATAGAAAAACAAATGTCAGATCATCAATATCATACAGATATGGTTTAAAAGAATAGAGAACGGGTAAGGAGTGATGGGCAGTGGCTAGCAGAAGAATTCAGGATTCGCATTTCGTCCTGTTTCGGACTCATCAGCTGGGTGTACCTGCCTCCCACTGAGTGATGTTGTTCCCACCGGGACAAGAAGTGGCTATCATAGCTCAGTGGTGTAGTGGATAATGCCCTGGTGTTTGAAGCGATCGCTACCGAGTCCAAGTCCCGGTGGGAACAACATCACTCACTGGGAGGCAAGTACATCCTGCTGAAGAGTCCTGAATAGGACGAAATGCGCATCCTGGATTCCACTGCTAGTCACTGCCCATCATTACTATGTATAATTAAAACACAGGCAATATCGAGGCATCGGCACAAGAGCCCATATGTCAATAGAGACCAATCAATCCGGTCCAATCAACGACGGTACAATACAACAATAACACTGATAAGGAATGATAACAGGAACACTGAAAAGAACAATAAATCAATAGCATAATTCATACTTCAATATACTACTCAATTATTGATGAGCTCAATACACAACACATAGATTTAGACAATGTAGGATGATATAGGTGTACGTAGATCCACTAGAAAGTGTTCAGTTAATCACGACATAAGAGAGAGAGAGAGAAGAGTACAATCTCCAATTATTGATTTTCTTATCCTCTTTATATGATTGATAGTTTGAAGTTATCGGTAGAACAATTGATATATGGGTTAATAATTATCTCTCAACAAATGATTAGACTAGACTCACTATATCATCATTATAGTATAGTATAAATAATAAGGGAGAAGACAGAAATGAATCAAGCAAACTGTAAGTACCCATACAAGCATACACATATGTACACGTCTAGTCTTATAACCTTGAGACAGTTAGTTTCAAATGTTTCAATGACCCAGGTTCCTTTCAACATCAATCATCACTTGTATATACACATATATGATGTACAAAACAATATATTACTAGTACTATACATCAGTCAATTTAAACACTTTCAACCAGTGATTTTCAATGAAGTATATGTTTAATTGTCATATTGTTTACAATTCCCTATGGCTATCAAATTTTTGCATATTACCACTATAAACTGAAGCTTTATCTAACCCATTTCTATAAATTAAAGGTAAGAGTAATTTGTTTAAACATGTCTACGTATAATAACCCTTAACTCTTAACAATTTCAATATCTTGAATCAGTATCGATTTACCCTTCCCATTCACATTAGAAATACTTTCAGAAGACTTCCAATTGAATATCTACAGGATTTTTTATATACCTTCAGTAATAATGTTATGTAATCGAAAAAAAAGATGGAAATCTCAACAAAATATACTGCTGAACAAGTTGACTTATTAGAAACCATTCATATCCATCCCTAGATTTTACTACCTGGCTATTAATCTCATTTGGCACCAAGTCAGGTCATCACTAGTGCATGTATGTGTGTGTGTGTGTCCGGATAAATCCAGCTTCATTAACCATATACAATTCTCAAGGATGAGTAATTTTTCAATTACCAACAATATCCTCGTTGATATTATAGTTGACTGCCAGTTGAAAAACTATTCAACCATGAGAAATGTTAAGGGGGATGATAAAAATTTGTGAATAAATTGTATCATACAGATAGATATCTGATCACAGTATAACTCATGATACTAATAGTAATAGTGATGATAATAATAGTGATACTTAGTGACGAAGAGAAAAGAAAAAGACAGAATGATGACCAAGTATCCTTCAAAGTTACATGAGATATTATTGATCAATATTTCGTGATCAAAATCAGTGCAATATATACATGATTACTTCATATATATATATATATATATATATATATATATATATATATATATATATATATATATATATATATATATATATATATATATATGACAGTATTAGATAAACACAAGCGTGTAAACAAGAAGTTACCAAGTGAACATTGATCAAAAAATGAGATTTTATTCTATAGTCACAATGAATAGTGAGTGTCATTATACTGATTATAATTGCCGGGATGTTTAAATCAGATAAGAGAATGCGATCTGTATAAGCGAATAAAAATTGAAACAAACTCATCAAGCTAACTAAATATGTGTATATATTCATTAGTTAGTGGAGTGAGCTACAAATCCATGACCCAAACCAGTAAGCCATAACTCTACAATCAACATAATATCACGGATAAAGAGAGTCTAATGTTGCACAAGCTTGAAGTTCTACCGGCGAAAACTAAGAAGTTGATAGAAAAGGCGAGGTGAGGCAAAGAAGGAAAATACGACTTCCTTTAAGTAAACGTAGAGAAGACAGAGGTGATGAGAACATCCAACCAACAACACCATGCACCATTCACCATGGACAGGAGAAACCTAAAGGAAGTGGTCTCTTTCACACACACATCTACCTAGGCAGCATCGTTTCAACTACAGGCGGCACAGGCACACATGAGGACATCAAAGCCAGTCAGGATCAAAAAGACAGCAAGACAGACCTTCATTCATTAATCTGAAATATTCAATGTGGAGATCTACTCCACCACACTACACTCCGCTCCACTTCACTTCACTCAGCATAAAGCGTGAACAATATCCACATTTACAACACGAATGTCAGTCAAGTAAGGCAGTGCTTCAACAATGTGATGGTTGAGAGAGTGGGCACCTTACGAAAAGCATTTCCGACAAACTACACACATGCATCACATGAACAGCTGCCGCCTACCCTCAATCACTCGATACTGACACTGAAAATCAGATCAGATGGTAGAATAGAATAATGCGAATCAACAAGGAGGAAGTCTGCTTGACTGTCAACGAACCAACCAACGGAGCAACAACATATCGCCCAACAACAATTATGCAGTAGAGGGAAGTGGAGATGGATGGGATGGGATTGGATTGGATTGGACGTAAACTGAGATGATTTGGAGACATCAGATGGCAGGTGAGGTGGTCGAGTGGAATCCAAATTGGAAACGGTGAGTTTGGCGTCCTAGGTGACGGTGATATGAAGGAGATGGTGTGAGGAAGAAATGAAAGGTTATGGGCAGTGGTGGAGCTAGGTTGAAAAGAGTGCAGAGAACAGGGTGAGATGGCGACGTTCTACTGAAGCCATATGTTCCACTAGGAACCCAAGGGACAAATAATAATGATATAAATAATAATATATTGTTCCATGGTGAAAATAAGACCCTAGCGATTACTGCGTAACGGTTCAAGGTATTGATCAAAAGCTGTGGAATGTAGTAAAAGAGGGGAAGAAGAAAATGCTGAATTCAGTATAGCAATTTATATGGAGGTAATGTATGGTTATATCTGCGCGATATCACCTAGGGTCTCCAACTACTGGTTTCTCTTGTTCTGTAGACCCTAACCGGCTAGTCTTCATCGTTTTACATGGCTAAGACTGCCAGTTAACGAGTTCATGCAATAGCGCTGTCTTAGTTTGACTCCGGCAAACGGATTTCCAGCCTAAATCTCCTTCAGCAACGAGGCAGACAGTCGAGGAAGGTTCATAACCTTATTAACTGATTTTCCTCTCCACCCTAAAACTCTACACCTGACGGCTACGTTACTCAGATGGTGACACCACGACACACATAGTTTATGCTACAAAAGTCACTGGATACACAAACTATGATTTATGTAACCATAATTCTGAATAGTACAGAGGAACATAGTGTGTTGCAGATACGCCTAACTGACGAGAGCTAACAAGCACGAAACCGAAGTTGAGTACAGTTTCTTAACGACTACCTCAATCAAAGTGCACCAAGAAGATGAGTCTTTCAGTTTGGTGGGTATATTGGAAAATGAAACTGCGTTAAATTTGTTGATATCGTTGCTTACACCATGCCGATGGGATCTTAGTGGGAACTACATCACTTACTGGGGTGTACGTAGATCCAACTGACAAGTCAGTCCTCAAATATGACGAAACATATGTTTTGCAAGCCACTACTAGCCAGTATCTAGCATATATATATATATATATATATATATATATATATATATATATATATATATATATATATATATATATATATATATATATATATATATATATATATATATATATATAGTCTTCTCTCTTTCTCCGTCTGTCTCTGGTTAAGAAACGACTTATGTACTGGTTGGTATATCTCAAAGCAAAGCACAGTAAATTATTTATTAACCCAAAGGAAAAACAAACGAAATAAAGTGATTATAACTGAATTGGTTGTGGATAGCAGTGGTATCCAGGACGCACGTTTCGCCCTATTTGGGACTCGTCGGCTGGATGTACCTATACTCTCGAGTGAGTGATACTTTCCCCACTAAGTATCAGTAGTACAAAAATCGTTTAAGTGGTTGTTAATGGCAAAGGATGATCAATTGACAAAAGATCTCCGAATTACAACGTTCGCATGGACATCATTGATAGGCAAGTAGCTTTTAAACAGATATACACTCAAATATGGTACGTCAGTAGGATTACAGAGATCTAATCGCTATCATGGACTGTACTGATTCCCTCAGGCGAAAAGTTTTAGGGAAGGAAGATAAATCAGTCAATGAGATTGTAAACCTTCATCAACCAAGATGGCTTGAACATTCACTACACATGCCGAGCCACCATCTACCTCGATTAGGTTGTAAGAGAGTACAGAATAGACAGAAAAAGACTTGGCATAAGTCGACTAAGTCTCTAACCGTTCGTTTGAGCCATGTAACGAGGTGAGGACAACCAATTCGCAGTCGTCAAGACGATAGGAATCAGTCGTTGAGGAATGTTGACAAAAATCGCTGAAAATCAGTCGCAGTGGCGTAGATGTACTCACTCTTCTCTTTTTATCCATATTTGTCTAGTTTCATGTCAATCTTCTTCTATCCAATTGTTCTTCACATGTTAATACTATTAAGTGTGGCATATGGAACCGATACCCTTGTGTACTATGTTCTAAGTAGATTGTCTGTCTGTCTGTCTATCTGTCAAACAGAACTATCTCCAACGCCATTGGCCATTGAAAGTGGAGGCTATAGAAAGGCTTCAGGTGTTTGACCACCGTTGCCTTCGTAGTATAGGACGTATTCCGTGGTGTCACCACGTGAGTAATGCAGAAGTTAGCTGTAGAGTTTTGGGGAGAAGAGGTAAGTCAGTCGACGAGGTTGTGAACCTCCATCGACTGAAATGGTTGGGACACGTACTACGTATGCCTAGTCACCGATTGCCTCGTCACACAATGTTGGCTGAGGTTGGTCCAGGCTGGAAAAAGGCAGAAAAGAGGTGGCCAGACTAAAACATGGCACCAATGTATGAAGTCTGTGACTGTTGGTTTAAGCCATGTAGGACGATGCAGACTAGGTGGTTGGGGTCCACGGGACAAGAGGAACCAGTGGTTGGAGACCCTAGGTGATCACATGGCTGAGAACCGAAGTCAGTGGCGCAGATGTATACACACATTATCCTCATCTTAACAACGCTATATCGAATCTCACCATTTTGTCATTCCTCTTTCCTTTCTTCTCGTACTATATATTTCTTTTGACTGCATTCACTTATCTTCATCCTTCGCCTCACTACCTTTCTACTGATAGGAGGTGTGGCAACTCGGACCGTTACGCAGTAATGCCTGGTCCTATGTTGATAATGATAATGATGATCTCCAACGCCTTACACTTATACACCTTGAAGTCTATTCCAAAAAAAAAATATTCAAAGATTAATTAGACAATCATAAATTTTATGAATTATAAAAATTCAAAGGAATAGAATAATAATCGATAAGGTGAAGAGAAATCTAATTTCTCTTTTTCCCTTTTTTTTTCTTCTCTTTTCTTTCTCCTAGTCCAGTTAATATAAAATCAGTCCTAATGATAGCTACCAACATAGAAATACTGATAAGAAGGAAGAAGGATTATAGACATAGAATATTGAAAATCAGCTGTTTTTTTCTTAGTAAACTATACAAATTCTTATTGGTTAATAAATAATCAGCCTATTGATTGATTTGTCTACAAATTATCAGTATTATTATTATTATTACAGAAATTCGAGGTTATTTCGTCCATTGACGCTTTCTAGTTAAAAAAGAAAAATCCGTTTCATGCTATCGATTAAATAAAAGAAATAACCTGCCTATAAATATACTTCACATACGATCTATTGAAAGCCTGACAGTGAAGGACAAACACTTCGTCCTAG
Organism: Heterobilharzia americana; assembly: GCA_944470555.2. Taxonomy (NCBI): domain Eukaryota; kingdom Metazoa; phylum Platyhelminthes; class Trematoda; order Strigeidida; family Schistosomatidae; genus Heterobilharzia; species Heterobilharzia americana. Next base: position 125 of record CALYCZ020000293.1, on the reverse strand, counting down.
TTATGAGACTCCTCAGCAGTATTCCCCAACAACTCTCGTAAGAGGTCGAGCTCAACACCTTTAGGTCTCATGGCAAGAGTTACCTTCTTCTATCAATTCACAATTTATGTACAACAAGTCATTAA
>CALYCZ020000292.1:0-16988 GCA_944470555.2 Heterobilharzia americana | reverse complement strand
GAACTACTAAAATTTCTTCAAATGGTGCAATACTGCAAATGCTACAAAAATAAGAATACTAAAATTCCGCAAATTCTACAAATACTAAAATACTAAAAATACTACAAATGCCACAGATACTACAAATCCTACAACTACAACAATTACTACAAATAGTGCAGGTACTGAAATACTATAATAACAGAAATACTGAAAATACTGCAAATAAAACAAATACTAAAATACTATGCATACTGCATATACTACAGATACTACAAATCCTAGAACTACTTCAATTACTACAAATAGTGCAAGTACTGCAATTGCTACAACAGTAGGAAAATTAAAATTCAACAAATAATACAGAGATGAGATAATACAAATATTGGATTACTACAAATACCGCAAAAATCACCGGGACAAAATATTGCAATAATGACAAGATGGCTGGAAATGCTAGAGATAAAAAAATCTTAGAACTACTAAAATTACTGAAACTAGTGCAAGTACTACAAATTCCAGAATAATAGGAATAATAAATTCCGGAAAATATTAGATATACTAATTTCTACAAATACTTCAGGTACTGCAAATCCTAGAACCACTACAATTACTACAAATAGTGCAAGTACTGCAAATGCTACAATAATAGAATTACAAAAATATTCAAATAATACAAATACCGAAATCCCAAGAATATTACAGTTATCACGGTAACGAGTAATAATACAAATACTAAAAATCCTAGAAATAATGAAATTACTAAGAATGGTGCAAGTACTGCCAATGCCACGTTAATTGAAATACTAAAAATACTGCAAATAATAAAAGTACTAAAATACTAAAATTATTTATTATACTGGAGATACGACAAATCCCTGAACTACTAAAATTTCTACAAATAGTGCAATTACTGCAAATGCTAAAAAAATAAGAATACTAAAATTCCGCAAATTCTACAAATACTAAAATACTAAAAATACTACAAATGCCACAGATACTACAAATCCTACAACTACAACAATTACTACAAATAGTGCAGGTACTGAAATACTATAATAACGTAAATTCTGAAAATACTGCAAATAAAACAAATACTAAAATACTACGCATACTACATATACTACAGATACTACAAATTCTAGAACCACTACAATTAATACAAATATTGCAAATACTGCAATTGCTGAAATATTAGGAACACTAAAATTCTACAAATAATAGAAATATGAGATAATACAAAAATTGGATTACTACAAATGCTACAAAAGTGCAATTACTACATATCCCAGAAAATTCAAAAATACTAGAAATACTAGAGATAATAGAAATCTAAGAAATATTAGAATTACTAAATCTAGTGCAATTACTCCAAATGCTACAATAATAGGAATAATGAAATCCTGCAAATATTAGTTATACTTATTACTACAAATACTTCAGATACTACAAATCCTAGAACCACTCCAATACTACAAATAGTGCAAGTACTGCAAATGCTACGTTAATTGAATTACTAAAAAAATACTTCAAATAATAAAAATACTAAAATACTACAATTACATAATATACGAGACATACTACAATACCTTGAACTACTAAAATTTCTTCAAATGGTGCAATTACTGCAAATGCTACAAAAATAAGAATACTAAAATTCCGCAAATTCTACAAATACTAAAATACTAAAAATACTACAAATGCCACAGATACTACAAATCCTACAACTACAACAATTACTACAAATAGTGCAGGTACTGAAATACTATAACAACAGAAATACTGAAAATACTGCAAATAAAACAAATACTAAAATACTATGCATACTGCATAAACTACAGATACTACAAATCCTAGAACTACTTCAATTACTACAAATAGTGCAAGTACTGCAATTGCTACAATAGTAGGAAAATTAAAATTCAACAAATAATACAGAGATGAGATAATACAAATATTGGATTACTACAAATACCGCAAAAATCACAGGTACAAAATATCGCAAAAATGACAAGATGGCTGGAAATGCTAGAGATAAAAAAATCTTAGAACTACTAAAATTACTGAAACTAGTGCAAGTACTACAAATTCCAGAATAATAGGAATAATAAATTCCGGAAAATATTAGATATACTAATTTCTACAAATACTTCAGGTACTGCAAATCCTGGAACCACTACAATTACTACAAATAGTGCAAGTACTGCAAATGCTACAATAATAGAATTACAAAAATATTCAAATAATACAAATACCGAAATCCCAAGAATATTACAGTTATCATGGTAACGAGTAATTATACAAATACTAAAAATCCCAGAAATAATGAAATTACTAAGAATGGTGCAAGTACTGCCAATGCCACGTTAATTGAAATACTAAAAATACTGCAAGTAATAAAAGTTCTAAAATACTAAAATTATTTATTATACTGGAGATACGACAAATCCCTGAACTACTAAAATTTCTACAAATAGTGCAATTACTGCAAATGCTAAAAAAATAAGAATACTAAAATTCCGCAAATTCTACAAATACTAAAATACTAAAAATACTACAAATGCCACAGATACTACAAATCCTACAACTACAACAATTACTACAAATAGTGCAGGTACTGAAATACTATAATAACAGAAATACTGAAAATACTGCAAATAAAACAAATACTAAAATACTACGCATACTACATATACTACAGATACTACAAATCCTAGAACTACTTCAATTACTACAAATAGTGCAAGTACTGCAATTGCTACAACAGTAGGAAAATTAAAATTCAACAAATAATACAGAGATGAGATAATACAAATATTGGATTACTACAAATACCGCAAAAATCACCGGGACAAAATATTGCAATAATGACAAGATGGCTGGAAATGCTAGAGATAAAAAAATCTTAGAACTACTAAAATTACTGAAACTAGTGCAAGTACTACAAATGCCAGAATAATAGGAATAATAAAGTCCGGAAAATATTAGATGTACTAATTTCTACAAATACTTCAGGTACTGCAAATCCTAGAACCACTACAATTACTACAAATAGTGCAAGTACTGCAAATGCTACAATAATAGAATTACAAAAATATTCAAATAATACAAATACCGAAATCCCAAGAATATTACAGTTACCACGGTAACGAGTAATTATACAAATACTAAAAATCCCAGAAATAATGAAATTACTAAGAATGGTGCAAGTACTGCCAATGCTACGTTAATTGAAATACTAAAAATACTGCAAGTAATAAAAGTTCTAAAATACTAAAATTATTTATTATACTGGAGATACGACAAATCCCAGAACTACTAAAATTTCTACAAATAGTGCAATTACTGCAAATGCTACAAAAATAGGAATACTAAAATTCCGCAAATTCTACAAATACTAAAATACTAAGAATACTACAAATGCCACAGATACTACAAATCCTACAACTACAACAATTACTACAAATAGTGCAGGTACTGAAATACTATAATAACAGAAATACTGAAAATACTGCAAATAAAACAAATACTGAAATACTACGCATACTACATATACCACAGATACTACAAATCCTAGAACTACTTCAATTACTACAAATAGTGCAAGTACTGCAATTGCTACAATAATAGGAATACTAAAATTCAACAATTAATAAAAATATGAGATAACACAAATATTGGATTACTACAAATGTCGCAAAAAGCACAGGTACAAAATAACGCAATAATTACAAAATTGCTGGAAATACTAGAGATAATAATATTCTTAGAACTACTAAAATTACTAAAACTAGTGCAAGTACTCCAAATGCCACAATAATAGGAATAATAAAATCCGGAAAATATTAGATATACTAATTACTACAAATACTTCAGATACTACAAATCCTAGAACCACTACAATTACTACAAATAGTGCAAGTACTGCAAATGCTACAATAATAGAATTACAAAAATATTCAAATAATACAAATACCGAAATCCCAAGAATATTACAGGTATCACGGTAACGAGAAATAATACAAATACTAAAAATCCCAGAAATAATGAAATTACTAAGAATGGTGCAAGTACTGCAAATGCTACGTTAATTGAAATACTAAAAATACTGCAAATAATAAAAATTCTAAAATACTACAATTACTTAATATACTAGAGATACTACAAATCCCAGAACTACTAAAATTTCTACAAATAGTGCAATTACTGCAAATGCTACAAAAATAGGAATACTAAAATTCCGCAAATTCTACAAATACTAAAATACTACGCATACTGCATATACCGCAGGTACTACAAATCCTAGAACCACTACAATTACTACGAATAGTGCAAGTACTGCAATTGCTACAATAGTAGGAATACTAAAATTCTACAAATAATACAAATATAAGAGATAATACAAATATTGGATTACTACAATTACTACAAACATTTCAGATACCAGATATCTCAGAACCATCAATAATACTGGAAATACTAGAGATAATACAAATCTTAGAAATACTTAATTTAATAAAACTAGTGCAAGTACTCCAAATGAAACTATAATATGCATAATAGAATCCTAAAGAAAGATATATAATAATTATTACAAATCCTAAAATACTACAAATACTTCAGATACTACAAATCCTAGAACCACTACAATTACTACAAATAGTGCAAGTACTGCAAATGCTACAATAATAGAATTACAAAAATATTCAAATAATACAAATACCGAAATCCCAAAATCTTACAGGTACTACGGTAACGAGAAATAATACAAATACTAAAAATCCAGAAATAATGAAATTACTAAAAATGGTGCAAGTACTGCAAATGCTACGTTAATTGAAATACTAAAAATACTGCAAATAATAAAAATACTAAAATACTACAATTACTTAATATACTAGAGATACTACAAATCCCAGAACTACTAAAATTTCTACAAATAGTGCAATTACTGCAAATGCTACAAAAATAGGAATACTAAAATTCCGCAAATTCTACAAATACTAAACTACTAAGAATACTACAAATGCCACAGATACTACAAATCCTACAACTACAACAATTACTACAAATAGTGCAGGTACTGAAATACTATAATAACAGAAATACTGAAAATACTGCAAATAAAACAAATACTAAAATACTACGCATACTACATATACTACAGATACTACAAATCCCAGAACCACTACAATTACTACAAATAGTGCAAGTACTGCAATTGCTACAATAGTAGGAATACTAAAATTCTACAAATAATACAAATATAAGAGATAATACAAATATTGGATTACTACAAATACTACAAACAGTACAGATACTACATATCACAGAACTTTCAAAAATACTAGAAATACTAGAGATAATACAAATCTTAGAACTATTAAAATTACTAAAACTAGTGCAAGTACTCCAAATGCTACAATAATAGGAATAATAAAATCCTGCAAATATTAGATATACTAATTACTACAAATACTAAAATACTACAAATACTTCAGATACTACAAATCCTAGAACCACTACAATTACTACAAATAGTGCAAGTACTGCAAATGCTACAATAATAGAATTACAAAAATATTCAAATAATACAAATACGGAAATCCCAAAAATATTACAGGTACTACGGTAACGAGAAATAATACAAATACTAAAAATCCCAGAAATAATAAAATTAATAAAAATGGTGCAAGTACTGCAAATGCTACGTTAATTGAAATACTAAAATACTGCAAATAATAAAAATAATAAAATACTAAAATTACCTAATATACTAGAGATACTACAAATCCTAGAACTACTAAAATTTCTACAAATAGTGCAAGTACTGCAATTGCTACAATAGTAGGAATACTAAAATTCTACAAATAATACAAATATAAGAGATAATACAAATATTGGATTACTACAAATACTACAAACAGTACAGATACTACATATCACAGAACTTTCAAAAATACTAGAAATACTAGAGATAATACAAATCTAAGAACTATTAAAATTACTAAAACTAGTGCAAGTACTCCAAATGCTACAATAATAGGAATAATAAAATCCTGCAAATATTAGATATACTAATTACTACAAATACTAAAATACTACAAATACTTCAGATACTACAAATCCTAGAACCACTACAATTACTACAAATAGTGCAAGTACTGCAAATGCTACAATAATAGAATTACAAATATTCCAATAATACAAATACCGAAATCCCAAAAATGTTACAGCTACTACGGTAACGAGAAATAATACAAATACTAAAAATCCAGAAATAATAAAATTACTAAAAATGGTGCAAGTACTGCAAATGCTACGTTAATTGAAATACTAAAATACTGCAAATAATAAAATAGTAAAATACTAAAATTACTTAATATACTAGAGATACTACAAATCCCAGAACTACTAAAATTTCTACAAATAGTGCAATTACTGCAAATGCTACAAAAATAGGAATACTAAAATTCCGCAAATTCTACAAATACTAAACTACTAAGAATACTACAAATGCCACAGATACTACAAATCCTAGAACTACTTCAATTACTACAAATAGTGCAAGTACTGCAATTGCTACAATAGTAGGAATACTAAAATTCTACAAATAATACAAATATAAGAGATAATACAAATATTGGATTACTACAAATACTACAAACAGTACAGATACTACATATCCCAGAACTTTCAAAAATACTAGAAATACTAGAGATAATACAAATCTTAGAACTATTAAAATTACTAAAACTAGTGCAAGTACTCCAAATGCTACAATAATAGGAATAATAAAATCCTGCAAATATTAGATATACTAATTACTACAAATACTAAAATACTACAAATACTTCAGATACTACAAATCCTAGAACCACTACAATTACTACAAATAGTGCAAGTACTGCAAATGCTACAATAATAGAATTACAAATATTCCAATAATACAAATACCGAAATCCCAAATATATTACAGGTACTACGGTAACGAGAAATAATACAAATACTAAAAATCCAGAAATAATACAATTACTAAAAATGGTGCAAGTACTGCAAATGCTACGTTAATTGAAATACTAAATTACTGCAAACAATAAAAGTACTAAAATACTAAAATTACTTAATATACTAGAGATACTACAAATCCCTGAACTACTAAAATTTCTACAAATAGTGCAATTACTGCAAATGCTACAAAAATAGGAATACTAAAATTCCGCAAATTCTACAAATACTAAATTACTAAGAATACTACAAATGCCACAGATACTACAAATCCTAGAACTACTTCAATTACTACAAATAGTGCAAGTACTGCAATTGCTACAATAGTAGGAATACTAAAATTCTACAAATAATACAAATATAAGAGATAATACAAATATTGGATTACTACAAATACTACAAACAGTACAGATACTACATATCCCAGAACTTTCAAAAATACTAGAAATACTAGAGATAATACAAATCTTAGAACTATTAAAATTACTAAAACTAGTGCAAGTACTCCAAATGCTACAATAATAGGAATAATAAAATCCTGCAAATATTAGATATACTAATTACTACAAATACTAAAATACTACAAATACTTCAGATACTACAAATCCTAGAACCACTACAATTACTACAAATAGTGCAAGTACTGCAAATGCTACAATAATAGAATTACAAATATTCAAATAATACAAATACCGAAATCCCAAATATATTACAGGTACTACGGTAACGAGTAATAATACAAATACTAAAAATCCAGAAATAATAAAATTACTAAAAATGGTGCAAGTACTGCAAATGCTACGTTAATTGAAATACTAAATTACTGCAAACAATAAAAGTAGTAAAATACTAAAATTACTTAATATACTAGAGATACTACAAATCCCAGAACTACTAAAATTTCTACAAATAGTGCAATTACTGCAAATGCTACAAAAATAGGAATACTAAAATTCCGCAAATTCTACAAATACTAAATTACTAAGAATACTACAAATGCCACAGATACTACAAATCCTAGAACTACTTCAATTACTACAAATAGTGCAAGTACTGCAATTGCTACAATAGTAGGAATACTAAAATTCTACAAATAATACAAATATAAGAGATAATACAAATATTGGATTACTACAAATACTACAAACAGTACAGATACTACATATCCCAGAACTTTCAAAAATACTAGAAATACTAGAGATAATACAAATCTTAGAAATATTAAAATTACTAAAACTAGTGCAAGTACTCCAAATGCTACAATAATAGGAATAATAAAATCCTGCAAATATTAGATATACTAATTACTACAAATACTAAAATACTACAAATACTTCAGATACTACAAATCCTAGAACCACTACAATTACTACAAATAGTGCAAGTACTGCAAATGCTACAATAATAGAATTACAAATATTCCAGTAATACAAATACCGAAATCCCAAATATATTAGAGGTACTACGGTAACGAGAAATAATACAAATACTAAAAATCCAGAAATAATAAAATTACTAAAAATGGTGCAAGCACTGCAAATGCTACGTTAATTGAAATACTAAATTACTGCAAACAATAAAAGTAGTAAAATACTAAAATTTCTTAATATACTAGAGATACTACAAATCCCTGAACTACTAAAATTTCTACAAATAGTGCAATTACTGCAAATGCTACAAAAATAGGAATACTAAAATTCCGCAAATTCTACAAATACTAAACTACTAAGAATACTACAAATGCCACAGATACTACAAATCCTAGAACTACTTCAATTACTACAAATAGTGCAAGTACTGCAATTGCTACAATAGTAGGAATACTAAAATTCTACAAATAATACAAATATAAGAGATAATACAAATATTGGATTACTACAAATACTACAAACAGTACAGATACTACATATCACAGAACTTTCAAAAATACTAGAAATACTAGAGATAATACAAATCCTAGAAATATTAAAATTACTAAAACTAGTGCAAGTACTCCAAATGCTACAATAATAGGAATAATAAAATCCTGCAAATATTAGATATACTAATTACTACAAATACTAAAATACTACAAATACTTCAGATACTACAAATCCTAGAACCACTACAATTACTACAAATAGTGCAAGTACTGCAAATGCTACAATAATAGAATTACAAATATTCAAATAATACAAATACCGAAATCCCAAAAATATTACAGGTACTACGGTAACGAGAAATAATACAAGTACTAAAAATCCAGAAATAATACAATTACTAAAAATGGTGCAAGTACTGCAAATGCCACGTTAATTGAAATACTAAATTACTGCAAACAATAAAAGTAGTAAAATACTAAAATTTCTTAATATACTAGAGATACTACAAATCCCTGAACTACTAAAATTTCTACAAATAGTGCAATTACTGCAAATGCTACAAAAATAGGAATACTAAAATTCCGCAAATTCTACAAATACTAAACTACTAAGAATACTACAAATGCCACAGATACTACAAATCCTACAACTACAACAATTACTACAAATAGTGCAGGTACTGAAATACTATAATAACAGAAATACTGAAAATACTGCAAATAAGACAAATACTGAAATACTACGCATACTACATATACTACAGATACTACAAATCCTAGAACTACTTCAATTACTACAAATAGTGCAAGTACTGCAATTGCTACAATATTAGGAATACTAAAATTCTACAAATAATACAAATATGAGATAATACAAATATTGGATTACTACAAATACTACAAACAGTACAGATACTACATATCCCAGAACTTTCAAAAATACTAGAAATACTAGAGATAATACAAATCTAAGAATTATTAAAATTACTAAATCTAGTGCAAGTACTCCAAATGCTACAATAATAGGAATAATAAAATCCTGCAAATATTAGATATACTAATTACTACAAATACTTCAGATACTACAAATCCTAGAACCACTACAATTACTACAAATAGTGCAAGTACTGCAAATGCTACGTTAATTGAATTACTAAAAAAATACTTCAAATAATAAAAATACTAAAATACTACAATTACATAATATACGAGAGATACTACAATAACTTGAACCACTAAAATTTCTTCAAATGGTGCAATTACTGCAAATGCTACAAAAATAAGAATACTAAAATTCCGCAAATTCTACAAATACTAAAATACTAAAAATACTACAAATGCCACAGATACTACAAATCCTACAACTACAACAATTACTACAAATAGTGCAGGTACTGAAATACTATAACAACAGAAATACTGAAAATACTGCAAATAAAACAAATACTAAAATACTATGCATACTGCATATACTACAGATACTACAAATCCTAGAACTACTTCAATTACTACAAATAGTGCAAGTACTGCAATTGCTACAATAGTAGGAATATTAAAATTCAACAAATAATACAGAGATGAGATAATACAAATATTGGATTACTACAAATACCGCAAAAATCACCGGGACAAAATATTGCAATAATGACAAGATGGCTGGAAATGCTAGAGATAAAAAATCTTAGAACTACTAAAATTACTGAAACTAGTGCAAGTACTACAAATTCCAGAATAATAGGAATAATAAAGTCCGGAAAATATTAGATATACTAATTACTACAAATACTTCAGATACTGCAAATCCTAGAACCACTACAATTACTACAAATAGTGCAAGTACTGCAAATGCTACAATAATAGAATTACAAAAATATTCAAATAATACAAATACCGAAATCCCAAGAATATTTCAGTTATCATGGTAACGAGTAATTATACAAATACTAAAAATCCCAGAAATAATGAAATTACTAAGAATGGTGCAAGTACTGCCAATGCCACGTTAATTGAAATACTAAAAATACTGCAAGTAATAAAAGTTCTAAAATACTAAAATTATTTATTATACTGGAGATACGACAAATCCCTGAACTACTAAAATTTCTACAAATAGTGCAATTACTGCAAATGCTAAAAAAATAAGAATACTAAAATTCCGCAAATTCTACAAATACTAAAATACTAAAAATACTACAAATGCCACAGATACTACAAATCCTACAACTACAACAATTACTACAAATAGTGCAGGTACTGAAATACTATAATAACAGAAATACAGAAAATACTGCAAATAAAACAAATACTAAAATACTACGCATACTACATATACTACAGATACTACAAATCCTAGAACTACTTCAATTACTACAAATAGTGCAAGTACTGCAATTGCTACAATAATAGGAATACTAAAATTCAACAATTAATAAAAATATGAGATAACACAAATATTGGATTACTACAAATGTCGCAAAAAGCACAGGTACAAAGTAAAGCAATAATTACGAGATTGCTGGAAATCCTAGAGATAATAATGTTCTTATAACTACTAAAATTACCAAAACTAGTGCAAGTACTACAAATGCCAAAATAATAGGAATAATAAAGTCCGGAAAATATTAGATATACTAATTACTACAAATACTTCAGGTACTGCAAATCCTAGAACCACTACAATTACTACAAATAGTGCAAGTACTGCAAATGCTACAATAAAAGAATTACAAAAATATTCAAATAATACAAATTCCGAAATCCCAAGAATATTACAGGTATCACGGTAACGAGAAATTATACAAATACTAAAAATCCCAGAAATAATGAAATTACTAAGAATGGTGCAAGTACTGCCAAGGCTACGTTAATTGAAATACTAAAAATACTGCAAATAATAAAAATTCTAAAATACTACAATTACTTAATATACTAGAGATACTACAAATCCCTGAACTACTAAAATTTCTACAAATAGTGCAATTACTGCAAATGCTACAAAAATAAGAATACTAAAATTCCGCAAATTCTACAAATACTAAAATACTACGCATACTGCATATACCGCAGGTACTACAAATCCTAGAACCACCACAATTACTACGAATAGTGCAAGTACTGCAATCGCTACAATAGTAGGAATACTAAAATTCTACAAATAATACAAATATAAGAGATAATACAAATATTGGATTACTACAATTACTACAAACATTTCAGATACCAGATATCTCGGAACCATAAATAATACTGGAAATGCTAGTGATAATAAAAATCTTAGAAATACTTAATTTAATAAAACTAGTTCAAGTACTCCAAATGAATTTTTAATATGCATAATAGAATCCTAAAGAAAGATATATAATAATTATTCCAAATCCAAAAATACTACAAATACTTCAGATACTACAAATCATAGAACCACTGCAATTACTACAAATAGTGCAAGTACTGCAAATGCTACAATAATAGAATTACAAAAATATTCAAATAATACAAATGCCGAAAGACCGAAACCTTAGAAGTACTACGGTAGCGAGTAAAGATACAAGTACTAAAAATCCAGAAATAATGAAATTACTAAGAATGGTGCAAGTACTGCAAATGCCACGTTAATTGAAATACTAAAAATACTGCAAATAATAAAAATACTAAAATACAACAATTACTTAATATACTAGAGATACTACAAATCCCTGAACTACTAAAATTTCTACAAATAGTGCAATTACTGCAAATGCTACAAAAATAAGAATACTAAAATTCCGCAAATTCTACAAATACTAAAATACTAAAAATACTACAAATGCCACAGATACTACAAATCCTACAACTACAACAATTACTACAAATAGTGCAGGTACTGAAATACTATAATAACGTAAATACTGAAAATACTGCAAATAAAACAAATACTAAAATACTACGCATACTGCATATACTACAGATACTACAAATTCTAGAACCACTACAATTACTACAAATAGTGCAAGTACTGCAATTGCTACAATAGTAGGAATACTAAAATTCAACAAATAATACAAATATAAGAGATAATACAAATATTGGATTACTACAAATACTACAAACAGTATAGATACTACATATCCCAGAACTTTCTAAAATACTAGAAATACTAGAGATAATAGAAATCTAAGAAATATTAGAATTACTAAATCTAGTGCAAGTACTCCAAATGCTACAATAATAGGAATAATAAAATCCTGCAAATATGAGATATACTAATTACTACAAATACTAAAATACTACAAATACTTCAGATACTACAAATCCTAGAACCACTACAATTACTACAAATAGTGCAAGTACTGCAAATGCTACAATAATAGAATTACAAAATATTCAAATAATACAAATACCGAAATCCCAAAAATATTACAGGTACTACGGTAACGAGTAATAATACAAATACTAAAAATCCAGAAATAATACAATTACTAAAAATGGTGCAAGTACTGCAAATGCTACGTTAATTGAAATACTAAATTACTGCAAACAATAAAAGTAGTAAAATACTAAAATTTCTTAATATACTAGAGATACTACAAATCCCTGAACTACTAAAATTTCTACAAATAGTGCAATTACTGCAAATGCTACAAAAATAGGAATACTAAAATTCCGCAAATTCTACAAATACTAAACTACTAAGAATACTACAAATGCCACAGATACTACAAATCCTACAACTACAACAATTACTACAAATAGTGCAAGTACTGCAATTGCTACAATAGTAGGAATACTTAAATTCTACCAATATTACAAATATAAGAGATAATACAAATATTGGATTACTACAAATACTACAAACAGTATAGATACTACATATCCCAGAACTATCAAAAATACTAGAAATACTAGAGATAATAGAAATCTAAGAAATATTAGAATTACTAAATCTAGTGCAAGTACTCCAAATGCTACAATAATAGGAATAATAAAATCCTGCAAATATGAGATATACTAATTACTACAAATACTAAAATACTACAAATACTTCAGATACTACAAATCCTAGAACCACTACAATTACTACAAATAGTGCAAGTACTGCAAATGCTACAATAATAGAATTACAAATATTCCAGTAATACAAATACCGAAATCCCAAATATGTTAGAGGTACTACGGCAACAAGTAATAATACAAGTACTAAATATCCGGAAATAATACAATTACCAAAAATGGTGCAAATACTGCAATTGGCTTTATAGTAGGAATACAAAAATTCTATAAAGAATACAAATATAAGAGATAATACAAATATTGGATTACTACAAATTTTACAAACAATACATATACTACATATCCGAGAACTTCCAAAAATACTAGTAATGCTGGAGATAATACAAACCTTACATCTATTAAGATTACTAAATCCAGTGCAAGTATTGCAAATGCTACAATAATAGAATTACAAATATTCCAGTAATACAAATACCGAAATCCCAAATATGTTAGAGGTACTACGGTAACGAGTAATAATACAAGTACTAAAAATCCAGAAATAATACAATTACTAAAAATGGTGCAAGCACTGCAAATGCCACGTTAATTGAAATACTAAATTACTGCAAACAATAAAAGTAGTAAAATACTAAAATTTCTTAATATACTAGAGATACTACAAATCCCTGAACTACTAAAATTTCTACAAATAGTGCAATTACTGCAAATGCTACAAAAATAGGAATACTAAAATTCCGCAAATTCTACAAATACTAAACTACTAAGAATACTACAAATGCCACAGATACTACAAATCCTACAACTACAACAATTACTACAAATAGTGCAAGTACTGCAATTGCTACAATAGTAGGAATACTTAAATTCTACCAATATTACAAATATAAGAGATAATACAAATATTGGATTACTACAAATTTTACAAACAATACAGATACTACATATCCCAGAACTTCCAAAAATACTAGTAATGCTGGAGATAATACAAACCTTACATCTATTAAAATTACTAAATCCAGTGCAAGTATTGCAAATGCTACAATAATAGAATTACAAATATTCCAGTAATACAAATACCGAAATCCCAAATATGTTAGAGGTACTACGGTAACGAGTAATAATACAAGTACTAAAAATCCAGAAATAATACAATTACTAAAAATGGTGCAAGCACTGCAAATGCCACGTTAATTGAAATACTAAATTACTGCAAACAATAAAAGTAGTAAAATACCAAAATTTCTTAATGTACTAGAGATACTACAAATCCCTGAACTACTAAAATTTCTACAAATAGTGCAATTACTGCAAATGCTACAAAAATAGGAATACTAAAATTCCGCAAATTCTACAAATACTAAACTACTAAGAATACTACAAATGCCACAGATACTACAAATCCTAGAACTACTTCAATTACTACAAATAGTGCAAGTACTGCAATCGCTACAATAGTAGGAATACTTAAGTTCTACCAATATTACAAATATAAGAGATAATACAAATATTGGATTACTACAAATACTACAAACAGTATAGATACTACATATCCCAGAACTTTCTAAAATACTAGAAATACAAGAGATAATAGAAATCTAAGAAATATTAGAATTACTGAATCTAGTGCAAGTGCTCCAAAGGCTACAATCATAGGAATAATAAAATCCTGCAAATATGACATATACTAATTACTACAAATACTAAAATACTACAAATACTTCAGATACTACAAATCCTAGAACCACTACAATTACTACAAATAGTGCAAGTACTGCAAATGCTACAATAATAGAATTACAAATATTCCAGTAATACAAATACCGAAATCCCAAATATGTTAGAGGTACTACGGCAACGAGTAATAATACAAGTACTAAAAATCCAGAAATAATACAATTACTAAAAATGGTGCAAGCACTGCAAATGCCAAGTTAATTGAAATACTAAATTACTGCAAACAATAAAAGTAGTAAAATACTAAAATTTCTTAATATACTAGAGATACTACAAATCCCTGAACTACTAAAATTTCTACAAATAGTGCAATTACTGCAAATGCTACAAAAATAGGAATACTAAAATTCCGCAAATTCTACAAATACTAAACTACTAAGAATACTACAAATGCCACAGATACTACAAATCCTAGAACTACTTCAATTACTACAAATAGTGCAAGTACTGCAATTGCTACAATAGTAGGAATACTTAAATTCTACCAATATTACATATATAAGAGATAATACAAATATTGGATTACTACAAATACTACAAACAGTATAGATACTACATATCCCAGAACTATCAAAAATACTAGAAATACTAGAGATAATAGAAATCTAAGAAATATTAGAATTACTAAATCTAGTGCAAGTGCTCCAAAGGCTACAATAATAGGAATAATAAAATCCTGCAAATATGAGATATACTAATTACTACAAATACTAAAATACTACAAATACTTCAGATACTACAAATCCTAGAACCACTACAATTACTACAAATAGTGCAAGTACTGCAAATGCTACAATAATAGAATTACAAATATTCCAGTAATACAAATACCGAAATCCCAAATATGTTAGAGGTACTACGGCAACGAGTAATAATACAAGTACTAAAAATCCAGAAATAATACAATTACTAAAAATGGTGCAAGCACTGCAAATGCCAAGTTAATTGAAATACTAAATTACTGCAAACAATTAAAGTAGTAAAATACTAAAATTTCTTAATATACTAGAGATACTACAAATCCCTGAACTACTAAAATTTCTACAAATAGTGCAATTACTGCAAATGCTACAAAAATAGGAATACTAAAATTCCGCAAATTCTACAAATACTAAACTACTAAGAATACTACAAATGCCACAGATACTACAAATCCTAGAACTACTTCAATTACTACAAATAGTGCAAGTACTGCAATTGCTACAATAGTAGGAATACTTAAATTCTACCAATATTACATATATAAGAGATAATACAAATATTGGATTACTACAAATACTACAAACAGTATAGATACTACATATCCCAGAACTATCAAAAATACTAGAAATACTAGAGATAATAGAAATCTAAGAAATATTAGAATTACTAAATCTAGTGCAAGTGCTCCAAAGGCTACAATAATAGGAATAATAAA
>CALYCZ020000291.1:0-22505 GCA_944470555.2 Heterobilharzia americana | reverse complement strand
CAAGCGAATGAGGCTATTTATGGCTTCGGAGTAGATGGATAGGCAGATAGGTGATATGAATATGGGACCTGTGATGATTGGATAACAGTGGATGTTGCCACAGCTGATAAGAAGCACATGATGAGGAGAGGCAGACGTCCACGAGGAAGTTAAATGGGGTTAGATGGAGTGTATCTCCTTGATGGACATCACTCGACTTCACACAGGTCACATGATACCTGGTCATAGGCTGTAACAGGCGTATGATTGTTGGAATCGAAGTGACCGAGAGGGTGAGTGGTGGTGTACACTCACATGACACCCGTTTCAGTGACAGAGACTGGCATTGTAAGTGCTGTCGATCGAGAGAACGGGATGTCATGTTCAGGTGGAGAAATGCATTTGTTGTCGGACACCAGTAGGTTTTGATGTGTTCAAGAACGTGTTTGAGGGAGAATATGCGGTTGACAGTGCTGCGACTGATTGTGAAAGCTTCGAATAAGGTGGGCACCTGTCAGCTGGAGGAGTGTATTCACAGTGGCCTTCTCCTGGAATGGGTATACTATGATGGCATCAGCAGCGGGTTTCGCTGGTGTCCTACTGAGTGGAAGACACGAAGCAACCACTATTCGACTGGATTCCGATCAACTGTCATCTGTGTTCTACTTGACTAGACGGCTTGATTGAGGTGACAATTAACTCGCAAGGCGAATGATGGCTCTTGGTCATCTGTGCATCCGCCCTGAGTTGTTACAGCCCGTGGTCAGTTAATGATGAGTTCTCCCATCAAGTGAGGGAGCTTGTGAATCAAGCTGTCTCGACAGATATCATGGTGCTAGCTGGGGACTTGAGTGCACATGTAGGGCGTCTTCTATGCCCTGAGCACAATCGTTCAGGTGACGAATGGAGACTAGTGATTTAGAGGTGGGTAAATGGGAAGCATTGTTGTCAGGTTTGTGTGTGTCACAACCTATTTGTAGTCAGCTGGAATTTCCAGCACAGGCATTTTCTTTGTGATATCTGATGTCATCCATTTGTCACTGAAGCACGTCATATGGCGATCAGCTGTTGATGACGATTGCTCATTCAATACTGTGGCTCATTCTGTAGATTCTATGTGTACTGTGATCAGACTTGTGTGTGTGTGTGTGCACGCGTTGCTGTGTGTGTGCACGCGTTCCTGCGTGCGTGCTAGGTGACTTGATGTTGCGCTTGTATGGTGATGAAGATGGTCGTTGTTAGCAGGTGAAGGGACGTAAGCCGATTGGTTGCTTGAAGAATTGCTAGAAATGATCGAAGTGAGCCAGATTGAAGGCCGGCTTCGGAACTTGTAGAACGTGTATATGTTTATTGGTTGTTTGCACCTGCAAGACACCGTTTGACAAGCGAATGAGGCTATTTATGGCTTCGGAGTAGATGGATAGGCAGATAGGTGATATGAATATGGGACCTGTGATGATTGGATAACAGTGGATGTTGCCACAGCTGATAAGAAGCACATGATGAGGAGAGGCAGACGTCCACGAGGAAGTTAAATGGGGTTAGATGGAGTGTATCTCCTTGATGGACATCACTCGACTTCACACAGGTCACATGATACCTGGTCATAGGCTGTAACAGGCGTATGATTGTTGGAATCGAAGTGACCGAGAGGGTGAGTGGTGGTGTACACTCACATGACACCCGTTTCAGTGACAGAGACTGGCATTGTAAGTGCTGTCGATCGAGAGAACGGGATGTCATGTTCAGGTGGAGAAATGCATTTGTTGTCGGACACCAGTAGGTTTTGATGTGTTCAAGAACGTGTTTGAGGGAGAATATGCGGTTGACAGTGCTGCGACTGATTGTGAAAGCTTCGAATAAGGTGGGCACCTGTCAGCTGGAGGAGTGTATTCACAGTGGCCTTCTCCGGGAATGGGTATACTATGATGGCATCAGCAGCGGGTTTCGCTGGTGTCCTACTGAGTGGAAGACACGAAGCAACCACTATTCGACTGGATTCCGATCAACTGTCATCTGTGTTCTACTTGACTAGACGGCTTGATTGAGGTGACAATTAACTCGCAAGGCGAATGATGGCTCTTGGTCATCTGTGCATCCGCCCTGAGTTGTTACAGCCCGTGGTCAGTTAATGATGAGTTCTCCCATCAAGTGAGGGAGCTTGTGAATCAAGCTGTCTCGACAGATATCATGGTGCTAGCTGGGGACTTGAGTGCACATGTAGGGCGTCTTCTATGCCCTGAGCACAATCGTTCAGGTGACGAATGGAGACTAGTGATTTAGAGGTGGGTAAATGGGAAGCATTGTTGTCAGGTTTGTGTGTGTCACAACCTATTTGTAGTCAGCTGGAATTTCCAGCACAGGCATTTTCTTTGTGATATCTGATGTCATCCATTTGTCACTGAAGCACGTCATATGGCGATCAGCTGTTGATGACGATTGCTTATTCAATACTGTGGCTCATTCTGTAGATTCTATGTGTACTGTGATCAGACTTGTGTGTGTGTGTGTGCACGCGTTGCTGTGTGTGTGCACGCGTTCCTGCGTGCGTGCTAGGTGACTTGATGTTGCGCTTGTATGGTGATGAAGATGGTCGTTGTTAGCAGGTGAAGGGACGTAAGCCGATTGGTTGCTTGAAGAATTGCTAGAAATGATCGAAGTGAGCCAGATTGAAGGCCGGCTTCGGAACTTGTAGAACGTGTATATGTTTATTGGTTGTTTGCACCTGCAAGACACCGTTTGACAAGCGAATGAGGCTATTTATGGCTTCGGAGTAGATGGATAGGCAGATAGGTGATATGAATATGGGACCTGTGATGATTGGATAACAGTGGATGTTGCCACAGCTGATAAGAAGCACATGATGAGGAGAGGCAGACGTCCACGAGGAAGTTAAATGGGGTTAGATGGAGTGTATCTCCTTGATGGACATCACTCGACTTCACACAGGTCACATGATACCTGGTCATAGGCTGTAACAGGCGTATGATTGTTGGAATCGAAGTGACCGAGAGGGTGAGTGGTGGTGTACACTCACATGACACCCGTTTCAGTGACAGAGACTGGCATTGTAAGTGCTGTCGATCGAGAGAACGGGATGTCATGTTCAGGTGGAGAAATGCATTTGTTGTCGGACACCAGTAGGTTTTGATGTGTTCAAGAACGTGTTTGAGGGAGAATATGCGGTTGACAGTGCTGCGACTGATTGTGAAAGCTTCGAATAAGGTGGGCACCTGTCAGCTGGAGGAGTGTATTCACAGTGGCCTTCTCCGGGAATGGGTATACTATGATGGCATCAGCAGCGGGTTTCGCTGGTGTCCTACTGAGTGGAAGACACGAAGCAACCACTATTCGACTGGATTCCGATCAACTGTCATCTGTGTTCTACTTGACTAGACGGCTTGATTGAGGTGACAATTAACTCGCAAGGCGAATGATGGCTCTTGGTCATCTGTGCATCCGCCCTGAGTTGTTACAGCCCGTGGTCAGTTAATGATGAGTTCTCCCATCAAGTGAGGGAGCTTGTGAATCAAGCTGTCTCGACAGATATCATGGTGCTAGCTGGGGACTTGAGTGCACATGTAGGGCGTCTTCTATGCCCTGAGCACAATCGTTCAGGTGACGAATGGAGACTAGTGATTTAGAGGTGGGTAAATGGGAAGCATTGTTGTCAGGTTTGTGTGTGTCACAACCTATTTGTAGTCAGCTGGAATTTCCAGCACAGGCATTTTCTTTGTGATATCTGATGTCATCCATTTGTCACTGAAGCACGTCATATGGCGATCAGCTGTTGATGACGATTGCTCATTCAATACTGTGGCTCATTCTGTAGATTCTATGTGTACTGTGATCAGACTTGTGTGTGTGTGTGTGCACGCGTTGCTGTGTGTGTGCACGCGTTCCTGCGTGCGTGCTAGGTGACTTGATGTTGCGCTTGTATGGTGATGAAGATGGTCGTTGTTAGCAGGTGAAGGGACGTAAGCCGATTGGTTGCTTGAAGAATTGCTAGAAATGATCGAAGTGAGCCAGATTGAAGGCCGGCTTCGGAACTTGTAGAACGTGTATATGTTTATTGGTTGTTTGCACCTGCAAGACACCGTTTGACAAGCGAATGAGGCTATTTATGGCTTCGGAGTAGATGGATAGGCAGATAGGTGATATGAATATGGGACCTGTGATGATTGGATAACAGTGGATGTTGCCACAGCTGATAAGAAGCACATGATGAGGAGAGGCAGACGTCCACGAGGAAGTTAAATGGGGTTAGATGGAGTGTATCTCCTTGATGGACATCACTCGACTTCACACAGGTCACATGATACCTGGTCATAGGCTGTAACAGGCGTATGATTGTTGGAATCGAAGTGACCGAGAGGGTGAGTGGTGGTGTACACTCACATGACACCCGTTTCAGTGACAGAGACTGGCATTGTAAGTGCTGTCGATCGAGAGAACGGGATGTCATGTTCAGGTGGAGAAATGCATTTGTTGTCGGACACCAGTAGGTTTTGATGTGTTCAAGAACGTGTTTGAGGGAGAATATGCGGTTGACAGTGCTGCGACTGATTGTGAAAGCTTCGAATAAGGTGGGCACCTGTCAGCTGGAGGAGTGTATTCACAGTGGCCTTCTCCTGGAATGGGTATACTATGATGGCATCAGCAGCGGGTTTCGCTGGTGTCCTACTGAGTGGAAGACACGAAGCAACCACTATTCGACTGGATTCCGATCAACTGTCATCTGTGTTCTACTTGACTAGACGGCTTGATTGAGGTGACAATTAACTCGCAAGGCGAATGATGGCTCTTGGTCATCTGTGCATCCGCCCTGAGTTGTTACAGCCCGTGGTCAGTTAATGATGAGTTCTCCCATCAAGTGAGGGAGCTTGTGAATCAAGCTGTCTCGACAGATATCATGGTGCTAGCTGGGGACTTGAGTGCACATGTAGGGCGTCTTCTATGCCCTGAGCACAATCGTTCAGGTGACGAATGGAGACTAGTGATTTAGAGGTGGGTAAATGGGAAGCATTGTTGTCAGGTTTGTGTGTGTCACAACCTATTTGTAGTCAGCTGGAATTTCCAGCACAGGCATTTTCTTTGTGATATCTGATGTCATCCATTTGTCACTGAAGCACGTCATATGGCGATCAGCTGTTGATGACGATTGCTCATTCAATACTGTGGCTCATTCTGTAGATTCTATGTGTACTGTGATCAGACTTGTGTGTGTGTGTGTGCACGCGTTGCTGTGTGTGTGCACGCGTTCCTGCGTGCGTGCTAGGTGACTTGATGTTGCGCTTGTATGGTGATGAAGATGGTCGTTGTTAGCAGGTGAAGGGACGTAAGCCGATTGGTTGCTTGAAGAATTGCTAGAAATGATCGAAGTGAGCCAGATTGAAGGCCGGCTTCGGAACTTGTAGAACGTGTATATGTTTATTGGTTGTTTGCACCTGCAAGACACCGTTTGACAAGCGAATGAGGCTATTTATGGCTTCGGAGTAGATGGATAGGCAGATAGGTGATATGAATATGGGACCTGTGATGATTGGATAACAGTGGATGTTGCCACAGCTGATAAGAAGCACATGATGAGGAGAGGCAGACGTCCACGAGGAAGTTAAATGGGGTTAGATGGAGTGTATCTCCTTGATGGACATCACTCGACTTCACACAGGTCACATGATACCTGGTCATAGGCTGTAACAGGCGTATGATTGTTGGAATCGAAGTGACCGAGAGGGTGAGTGGTGGTGTACACTCACACGACACCCGTTTCAGTGACAGAGACTGGCATTGTAAGTGCTGTCGATCGAGAGAACGGGATGTCATGTTCAGGTGGAGAAATGCATTTGTTGTCGGACACCAGTAGGTTTTGATGTGTTCAAGAACGTGTTTGAGGGAGAATATGCGGTTGACAGTGCTGCGACTGATTGTGAAAGCTTCGAATAAGGTGGGCACCTGTCAGCTGGAGGAGTGTATTCACAGTGGCCTTCTCCGGGAATGGGTATACTATGATGGCATCAGCAGCGGGTTTCGCTGGTGTCCTACTGAGTGGAAGACACGAAGCAACCACTATTCGACTGGATTCCGATCAACTGTCATCTGTGTTCTACTTGACTAGACGGCTTGATTGAGGTGACAATTAACTCGCAAGGCGAATGATGGCTCTTGGTCATCTGTGCATCCGCCCTGAGTTGTTACAGCCCGTGGTCAGTTAATGATGAGTTCTCCCATCAAGTGAGGGAGCTTGTGAATCAAGCTGTCTCGACAGATATCGTGGTGCTAGCTGGGGACTTGAGTGCACATGTAGGGCGTCTTCTATGCCCTGAGCACAATCGTTCAGGTGACGAATGGAGACTAGTGATTTAGAGGTGGGTAAATGGGAAGCATTTTCCTTATATTTTCTTCCTGTCGCTTCACCTGTTCTCGCGGACTTTGAGGTAATCGCAAGGGAATTTTGGTTTTTGCTGAAATTTTCGTTTTATATGATGCTCGTTTATGAATGCGGTCACATGATGAGGGTGTTCTCTTGACTTTGAACCTGCATTTTATTATGTTTGGTATACGTTTTTTACTATCGAAATGCGAATTTTTTTCTCCAGGATTGGTCTTAAATGGTGCGTCACCACGGCTAACATTAGATAGTGTAATGGATGAGTGTGTTAACCACTTCACTTACCTGGGAATTACGATCAGCCCTACCCTGGTGGGTCAGCGGTTGATGAAATATCTGAACGGACACAAACGGCTCGGTTGGCTTTCGCTTACTTACGCCTTCTGTGGCGCAGCGGTGATATCCGATTGTCTATTAAGGGTCGTATGTACTGCACAGGAGTCCGGTCTTTTCTACTGTATGGCTATGAGACATGGCCATTGAAGGTGGAAGACATGAGAAAGCTTCAATTGTTTGTCCATTGTTACCTTCGTAGTACAAGCCGTATTCCGTGGTGTCACCACGTGAGTAATGCAGAAGTCAGGAGTAGAGTTTTAGGGAGAAGATGTAAATCAGTTGACGAGATTATGAACCTTCATCAACTGAGATGGTTGAGACAGGTGTTACGTATTCCTAGTGGCCGATTGCCTTGTCAAACAATGTTAGCCGAAGTAGGTCCAGGCTGGAAAATGGCCTGAGGTAGCTAGACTAAAACATAGCACCAATGTATGAAGTGTTTGACTGTTGGTTCGAGCTATGTGGGGCGATGCAGACTCTGTGGTTGGGGTCCGTGGGACAAGAGGAACCAGTGGTTGGGGACTCTAGGTGGTATGGCTCAGAACCGATGTGAGTGGTGCAGATGTATACACACATTATCCTCATCTCAACGACGCTATACCAAATCTCAGCATTTTCTCATTCTTACTCTCTCTTTTCGTGCTTTGTATTTCTTTTGACTGAATTTTCTTATCTTCATCTTGCACCTCACTGCTGTGGCAACTCGGACCGTTACATAGCAATGCCTGGTCCCTTGATGATATTGATGATAACATACCACTAACTTTCCTTCGTGCTAGGAATACAGGGATATTAGTTTCATTTGCTTCATAAATACCTTAATGTCCGTTGATCAAGGCAAGATGCAGTTTTCATATGTTAAAACTGACTCGAAAATAACACTGGTAAACATTCCCTGCCACAAACGAATTGCACGTTCACAGAAAGAAGTGAGGAAAATACGAATGACGCACTTTTCAATCACTTCCTATACAATACTGTTATAGCCTTTTTTATCATCTGCTTTTACTATTTCTGGGTATACACTTTAAAGTTTTACAACTCCACATATGACGGAACTCAGTACTGATATTACAGACATCAAGTTACTTCTGTGAACATTTGCTTGGATTTTCTCCCTGCTCAGACAACACATGTCCTCTGAATGATTCCGCAGACAAACTAAGCTTTTTGTTGATAGTATTATATAACCATGAGGAATCTAACAAAATACACACGCCAGTAACTCGTTTGGTGAAAATCCACTCATCCTTCAGGTAACATACACCATCATATCAACTGTAATGGATTGAAACGTCATTTTATTATATTACCTAGTTTTACAACAACAGTGATAATGCATTTAGGATTATATTCCCAAGCTTAAGGTAATGGGGAAAGATGGGGAAAACGTGGGGACGTTATTGAATTCAACAGCGTGGGGTACAATAGGCAATTGAGTTATTTGACAGAAATACTCATACTTTTGAAGGCATCAACATTCCTTTAAACATGACTGATTTGGTTTTTCATTTTTACGCTCTTCAAATACTGTATACAGTATTTTATGTTTACATAAAATAGCTATGCATGAATTAGAAGATATATAGTTTATAATCTTTGGGATAAATTATCTATCTTGAATCGGTTCAACTGAACCTCCTCCTAAGAGGAGACGTCCATAAATGGAAACATTTGGAAGAAAATATCTTGCATCTTGCGGATCACCTATTTCAGCTTCAATATGCTCAATGTTAATGTTGACGATAATCAACTCAGTTGTAATGCTCTATTAAGTTTAACAGATATATTTACCACAGTTACTTTTTAAGGAGATTGAATGTTGCTTTCCAAATTTTTGATGCACCCGTACTTTTTGGCAGCAAAAGTTGGTACGTACGCATAAGACGGATCACAGCGCGATACCGTATGGCCTACCTGCAATCTTGGAGATTGTTAGCCAGCCAAGTGTTTTATAGTGTTCAGTATTTCAAACAAAATGTCTTTCATTTTCCCATCAAAATGTCAAATCTGTGGTTTTAAACTACTTAAGTTCAAACACAAAGATATGCATGAGTTAAATATGACTATATTTGTACGAATAATTTGATTTCGAGCCCGGAGGCATCAGTTCAGTGTTTTTCCACCCTCTTATTCCAACAAAATTGATGAAAAATTCTGGACAAAAATTCCTTAGATTTCTTGGCCCAAGGGATAACTACTACACGAAGTAACTAGTACTGCATAACGACAATTCATATCTTATGCCATGTTTCACATCTCTCGAGCACAGAAAAAAGACAGGAGATTGTTGTAAGTTATCACTGGAGTAAAAAGTTCTGAAGAGCCCCTTATTTTCATTGAGTGTCCCCACCAATTTAAATTGCTCCAATATTTTTATGATGGATCCGTGGTCAGGCAGTATTTCACTGTAACTTTGTCTACCCTGGTAGCTTCAGCCTGTATCACTAGACTGCAAACCCTCCAATCTTTTCTCTTTCCCTCTACATTGTCACCAAAATATAACGTTTATCTCGATACACGCTCTTATGCTAGAAGTCCAGTATATGGTTTCCTTGTTCTTTTTGTGTTATTGCTGCGAGAAGATATAATATTTGCTAGCTTTATGTGCCTGCTCTTAAAATATCTCAAGGGATACCTGCTTGCTTCTGGAAAAATAACTCCTCTTAAGCAAGTGACATTGTTTTCGTGCAACAGCATGCCTAGAATGTTTTAAAGCACCCGGTCCTCATCTTTTCATAGCTTCTCCTGTCATATACCCACTCCTAATTCGTTAAAGTGACTCTCAAAGAGGTAATACACCTTTACTTTCCTGTTACCTGTGGCTTTTTAAGTTCAACTCCCGACTCCTATCATCTCTACTTTTTTTTCTCAAGCAGCTGTTGTGCGATCCAACACAATTCAGAAGCTTTTTCTGATCTTCCCGATTACGGATTTTTCTATAGTCATTTACGTGCAGGTTTATTAGGCTTCAGTTCAGTTGCTTATGAAAGTTGACGGAATAATTTGATCAATCCTTAGACTATGCGAAACCCGGAATTTTTATTTCGAGGACTCTCAGCAGCTTGACTCGGTCATGAACTTGAGTTGTTTCTAAGGTCCCATATATGTATATTGAGCGATTCAGTGCATGCTGAATTGCTGGAACGTAGTCACCCATACAATTCCAACAAAATGAATTTGTGGTATGACCATAGTGTGCTGTCAAGCTTTCTGAAAGATTCAGTCATCCATACTTGTTCGACTGCGTGAAAATTTTCTCAATTAACTTGCCATAAGATAGCTACAAGTTTTCAAGCTCGTTCACATATTCAAGATACTGAAGTCGAACAATTAGCTACTTCAGTGAAGACCGGCACATTTGTGTCATCGCTATTCTGCACACCAAGGCTTTTCATTTGAAAATGTGTCCACGAACTTCAAGACACTTCTCAGTATTCTCGCTTGGTGATGATACCCATAGTTAATTTTCCGCAGCCCCGTGATCTTTCCGAACTCAAAGTGCCTTCCCGGTGGGCTGGTCTACAACTTCTCCACATGTGGCAGTTGCGTTCTGGATCGAATATTGCCACTTATGTGTTCATACTGCATCTCTCCTTGATTCGGAAATTCCCACTGCAGGACACTCATGCTGACTTTAACTTATAAATACCAGTGGAATATGTCCTTTAGAATCGTCAGGTCATCTTGTCTATGATAAGACTTTTGTTAACACTGTTGAAAGTGGTGTAGTTGCGCTCCATGTCAGACTGTTACCCAACGTTTCTACGAATATCCGGTATGTAGCGTGCATTGGTGAGGCATAATTTGCTCAAATGTAGACAAATTCAGACGCTGCTGTTCAACTATTCCCTAGATGCCGATGAATATGTAGACAGCATGGAAGATGATTTCAACATAATCCACTTCGCAAGTAGTTCATGTGAAGCCGAAGAACGAACTCAGTTAAATATTTTCAGTATTAGTTATCAAGCTAAAGCAGTACTTTTAGTACTCACATATTTTCTGCTCAGTCTTCTGCCCTCTCCGGCTATCTATGAAAAACTCCTCTGTGGACTGAAATATGGCTGACAGCTTTGGAGCGAACATCAGCTATTCTGACATGCAGCAGATAAAGTGTGAGTAAATTTTAACATGTGACTGTAGGGAGGTGCAGCTGTTCCACCGCTTAGCATCCCAAGGAAAATTGGCAACAAAAAGAAGGTATAGATGAAAAAGGGTTGCATTAAAAATAAGTTTGAAATTTCTGATGACACCGATATACTTCCAGTGTCATAAAGTCTCTTCAGATAACGTCCCATGAAAATGATGTGATGAGTGTGAACCAGAAGGTCTTTGAAAACAAGTCATCAAGTCCAGACATGGAGTTGAAGGGATGACACACGTGATTGAGAGGAATGGTACTCTCAGGTTCTGCAACAAACCCACCGAGTTGCAGTTACAAATGAGTTGGTACACAAGAGAAAACCTCCTTCAGAGTCACTTGTAGACATTGTGCATCCATCATGGATGAACTGAAGCATCACTGTGGAAAATCCATTCAGTTTTAGATGTTGGCTTGGTTGCCAGTGGAAATTAATTATTCAGGGAACAGACCTTGGCTGAAACTACCCTCATGGAGGGTAGACAGTGTTGCTGCGTTCACAGCCCCCAACTACAACAAACCGAAACAAAGATTGTTCATTGAACAACAACCTCATAATGATCGAAATCTTGGGTTTATTGACTGTGAAAGTGCCCAGGAAAGTCTAACACTTACAGGCCGCGAGGCTGTTACGACACTTCAAAATGGTGGACAAGATGTTCTGGAGGTACACCTGGCTCGTTCGAACAAAATTATTGCTTCTAGATACTGGAGATGGAAATGCAGATGTTTAGCTAGCAGTCGTTATATTCAGCAAGATTGTGTTTCTTTGATGTGAAATTGTATGTACATACATGAATTATACAATTCCGGAATCATCGACTACGATTTATATTTATTTGTCCCTTGGGTTCCTAGTGGAATATAGGGCTTCACTAGCATATCTCCAGTGTACTCTGTTCTCTGTAATCTTTTGAACATGCCTCCACGACTGCCCACAAGCTCTCATTTCTTCCCACACAATCTCCATATCACCTTCGGACGCCCAACTCGCCGTTTCCCATCTGGGTTTCACTCGAGGGTCTGATCTGACGCCTGGTGTCCCCAGTCGGCCTTCTGAGTGTATGCCCAACCTATCTACTCTTCCTTCTTCCGCATATTTGTTGAGTGATAGGTTCTTGGTTGTTTCATTGCCAGCCAACCAGCCAGCCAGAGTTCCTTGTTGCTTATTCTCTCTGGCCATTTGAGCTTCAGTAACGAGCCAGTGTAGGCAGATGTTGATGAATGTCTGTAGTTTGTTGGAAATGCTTTTCGTAACGCGCCAAGTCTCTGAACCATATACGAGCACTGACTTGACACTCATGTTAAAATCCGGATCTTGTTCTTTATGCTGAGTGCAGGAGATCTCCACACTGGTTTCAGATTAATGCAGGAAGGCCTGTCTTGCTGTCTTTCCGATCCTGACTTTGACGTCCTCATCTGTGCCACCGCCTGTAGTTGAAACAGTGCTGCCTAGATAGGTGAAAGAGGCTACTTCCTTTAAGTTTCTCCCATTGATGGTGATTGGAGTTTGTTGTTGGTGGTGGTTGGGTATCTTCATCACCTCTGTCTTCTCTATATTCACCTGAAGTCCCGTCTTCGCTGCCTCTTCTGTCATCGTGCTAGTTTTTGCCAGCAGGTCTTCGAGCTTGTGCAACATCAGACACAAGTCATCGGCGAAATCTAAATCTTCTAGGATCTTTTCCTTGGTCCAGCGTATCCCCCTCTTCTCGCTCCTCACAGTTGTTTGTTGCATGATTCAATCGACTACAATCAGGAAGATTATCGGTGATAGTAGGCGGCAGCCTTGTCTTACTCCTGTCCCCTGCCTTTACATCAAAGGCATAACTGAGCTTTCCGTTGTGAATCACTTGGCATGTGGCGTTTCCATATTGCTGTTGAATGAGGTTGATAAAGGTTTGTGGTATTCCGTAGTGTTGAAGCAGCTGCCGGCCAAATTGCTTCTCGGCCGACGCTGTCAAAGGCCTTTCCAAAGTTGATGAAGTTGAGGTGTAGAGTTGACTGCCATTCTATACTCTGTTCTATCATTAGTGTAGCAGTGTAGCGTTGCATTGCAATGATTTGTACTTCCTGAAGCCTACCTGTTCCGGTCGTAGTTTTGAATCCAGCCCATCCTTTAGTCTCTCCAGGATGATGCGGCTTAAGATTTTGTTCGGGGTGGACAGGAGCGTGATTACACGCCAGTTCTTGCGGAGACTTAGGTCTCTCTTCTTCCAGTTTGACAAGATAGCCCTTCTTCCAATCGCCAGGTACCTTTCCTTCCTTCCACACCTTCTGAAATAGTAGTGTGAGCATGTCCGATGCTGTTGTCTCTGTGTCTGTTTTCAGTGCTTCTGGAGGGGTATCCCATCTGGTCCTGCTGCTTTCCAGGATTTCAGTAGCTTTATGGGGTTCAGGACTTCACTTCCGCTTTTGTCGGAGGGCTTCTGTTCACAGATTGTTCTGTGGCTAGTCTGCTGGTGGTATTTCTGGACGAGTTGCAGGTGGTGGTAGTCGATTCAAGAGTTTTCTCAAGTGGTCAGCCCATCGTTTCCTTTGTTTCTCATCTTCGATAATTAGATTTCCGTCATCATCTTTTATTGGTTTCATCTGTGTTAATCTCTTCGCCCCACCCCCCACAGATAGTAAGCTCGTTATTTGATATAATGTTGTCAGGTCTCTATCTCTCCTACCTGCAGCCTGTTCTGCTCCACTTGACAATGTGTCGTGGAGGTGTCTTTTGTCGTTGCACGCACTCTCATTCACTTCTTTGTCCAATGTAGTGTTTTATAGGTTGTGCTCAGTTCCTCTTTTCGTTGTTCATCCCTGCACTCCCCTGGTTCATCTTCTGCCTCACAATCTTCCTCTCCCTCCTCTATCAACTTCCATATGTTTGTCGAGATCCATTCCTTGTCTTGCCGCTTCTCCCTCCTTCCTAATACGGTCGTGCAGGTTTCTTTCCACATAGCTTTCAAAGAGTTCCAGTGTTGATCCACACAGGTTTCTTCAGAGGTGTTGCTCGATATCTGCCATTTCGCCTTGATGACCGACGTGAAGATTTCCTTTGTGGTTTCGTCTTGCAGTTCAGTTTCTTTTCTGGGTGTTAAACTTGAACTGCAGTCTATCAACAACTTCTTTGAAGGCTTTCTTCATTTCGAAGGCAGGTTCCTTGCACTAGATAGTGAAGTGAGTGGTGTGAACCTACATCTGCTCCTCTTCTTGATCTGATCTTGTGTCTAGTAGGCTGTGTCTCCACTTTCTTCACATTGAAATGAAGACGATCTGATTTTTAGTGTAGTGTGTCCTGGTGTCTAGTGAAATCAAATCCATGCCACTGCCTTGTGAATATCCTTGTGTTTGTACACTCTGACTCCAATCACCAAATCGTTAAATGCGCAGAAATCTGCAAACAGTTCTCCAGGAATCGTCGATGGGGGACGATAAATAAACTTCCCCCACGAATTGTTCATCATTACTCTTCAGATGGTCTCACGGTAACGAGTGACCCCTGGTTGACCGAGTTTATGCCAGGTTGTCGCTGAGAAAGGAAGGATAAATTGATTTGAACGCCAATCGTAACCCCCAGTTTGCTTCGAGGTTTCTCTCATTGCTTGTTGCACCTGAAATAAAAGTCTTTGACACTGCTAAAACGTTTTGGGAAACATTTATACTCTACCTGTGTAAAACATCAAAAAACTTCTCGCTGAATCCTATAGTCGGTCTGAAAAACGTGCGACCACGCGGCAGTAAACATTGATGCTATGAACATCAAATGTAGGAAAATTTTGTATCCCCGGCAAATCGGTGACTCGTAAAAAATTTCGAAGTTACTCCGGGAGTTTGAATTCTACGGAGTAAGCAGATTCAATGGTTTCCGAAGACAGAAGGCTCACAGGTCTTCTACATAGAAACATACTCACACCTGATACAAAACTTATGCTGTACAAAGTCATGGTTCACCCGACATTACAGTATTGCACAGTTATCTATGGTAACATGAAAGTATATGATAGAATTCGAGTAGAGGACATCCAACGAAACTTAACTCGGAGCCTACTAATATATAACGAAGGACTTCCTAGAACTAGTACTAGAATAGTTCTGGCTGAGATGCCCGAAGCTCAACCTAACCTTTCTTTCTCGTCTTTTATTTTAAAAATCTAAAACGAACTGTGCTATCAATTTTAGATCAACACCGGCATATAGCCTCCATAGTGGCAAACACACAATTCCAACAAATAAGTATCGCTCAAAACTTCGATGTAGATTCCTCATAATGCAATATAGTACGCTGTGTAACAAACTTCCAGCTTCCATACGAGTATATTGATCTCTCGGCCAGTTCCAATGAGTACTTAGTGAATTCCTCCTATCTAACGATTCTTACCAATTCGCTGTCGGCCATGTACAGTGGTGCTACTGGTACCTGGAGCCAAGGGAGACCAACGTAACAAGGACAAAAAACTAAGCGCATAAGTTAAAATGTAATAAAACAACTGACCTAGAGTAGACAGCAAGCGGGGAGTGATACGATTTGCAACACTTAACTGCGTAGCAACCTTGATGCAACCTCCATTTCTTCGTCACGTGACTGTCCTCTTGATTGAACACCCATTCATTCTGAAATATGGAAAATAAATCTTTTTCTCCTCACTCCAAGTAAACAAATTTAACCTGATACAACTGGGGCTCATATTTCTGACTTTTATCTCACTCTAGGCATACCTTGTAGGCCAACTACCCACATACCTTCACCCTACAGTACTAAAGCGAGCATGCATTTATCATAGGCTTCTGCAAGAAACATTATGATTAATGAGAGGGAAAGAGGCTTCTTTAAAAGGAATTTTATGATAGTATATGTTACAAGAGTATTGTCGACAGGTCGTAAGATAGTTCAAAATATAAAAACAACTCGACGACACGATATAGCGGATCTGATGGTGGGGACGTATGGAAACCATCCTTATCTGAGGTCAGTAGACCCAATATACGCCCTTCACCCTCCTTTCCCTTAGGATCATAGTAACTATCTTCCCCTGACCCTGTAAGTGCATATCAAAGCTCTTACTGGTGCACGAATGCAAAAGAAAGTCACTATCTTTAAGCATTTGTAATACAACTTAAACTAGAATGTGAGAAATGTACTGTACGAAAATCCGGAGGCATTCTACAAGTGGAATATAGAACTATATAGCCCCTTACTCTTCGTGTCCTCTTTAGATACTCTAGTCTTCAGTATTGCTTCCCCAAATTCTAAGACAACTGACTTCACTTCTAGTGCCTTCAAGTTTCTCTTTATCGCCCGATATGCAGACTGTGGTGGCGGATCATACCAAAACACTGAGCACCGAGATACACTTCGAACTTCTATTCAACGTGTGAGAACTATCATCTTTTACCACCTACAGATGCGAAATCACCAGGAGCTAGGCAATTCATTCCACACTACAACCTCTCCTAAATAAATAGCTTCAGTTGGGACAGCAACTAGAAATGTTGGCATAAAATGCCATTTGTATCCAAACACGCAAGTTCTTTCACTCCTGACAACCACTCGTCTGCAAACGAAGCTGGCTGAAAGTGACCTGATATGACGCCCGACCTTGAATTCTTATTGAATGGTTTGAGGGTGAAACCTCTTATATTCTCCACCGTAATATGATAACAGCAGCTGAATAGAATTACGTCCCTGGCTTTACTTATTAAAATGACTCTGTTTGCAACATTATAGACCTAAACAACTGCTACACTCTGCATGAAACTATACAATACCAGACCCAAATTTGTGTCCACCGTCCGTCGCAGTTTCGCTTGCTATCCATAGACAGCACAAACTCATTGAATACAGATACATCTCCGGATTCATTTTTCTCGACTTTCGATATGCAATATACTCTCCTAGGTTTCATGATTCTCCATTGCTTCTCATATTGAGTGACTACACCCCATTAATTTTCACCACTGCTGTTTAACGATATCGCTTTTATCAAATATTTGTGACCAGCACTATCTAAACAATTGTTTACTCTAGAAGACTTTGTGTGGCACCATGATTTATCTCTTACTAAACTTTTACGGCTTCAATAAGGAAATAACATTTCGATATTGCCTGTAAAAATGACATGTATTCGTATAACTCACTATTCAAAGTACATTGCTATTATTATCAAAAGTAATCGGCACATTTTCACTCGAACTACTTGGTTGAGTAGGTCTTTAGACAATTCGGGAACCTGGTGGTTTGACCTGATCATGTTTCTTGTTGTGAAGGTGACTGTCGTAGCACTGTACTATAAGACACAACGTCAAGAATTTCGATTATTAGCCTATCTGCCAGTGCGCTGCGGCTGGCAGAAATGTCGCTTATGGTGGTATTATTTTCGTAGTGAGCCGGTTTCAGACGATCGATACTAACAGTATCTTCACTTCCGTTTCGCTAGATTATATAGAATTTGTAACGAAACGAATGATTTGAAAATCCCTCCTGAACACTCCATTTGACAGTATTGATATTTATTTGAATATTTTCACCCTCACTGTAGCTATTACCCCCTAACCGATGTGTTATTTTGCCATTTGCTCGTCTTCTTTGACTTAACACTCACTATATGTCCTTGTTTTGGTTGAGACTTCTCATTATTGCTTCACTTTGCCATTGTGCGATGCTGTACTGTCAACAACATGGCGTTGTTTTGTCGTTCCCAAAATGTTGTTTTCGCTCAAATTTAAGGATGAGCTGTAAATTGATTGCTTGTTTTTCGAATGTCTAATGGAAACGTTTGCTGGTTTGTTTGATTCTTGTAGGCGGTTTTGATCCCACTTTGTCAGTAATATTCTTGCTGATTCTTAGATATTTAACGGTTGTATTTCGTTAGTCAATTTCGCGTTGTATAGTACGTATTCCTTGTCAGAGAAACTTTCGGATCCTATAGCTGCTCAGCGGCGCTGTCGAGGTACTTTTGTAATTTTGATATAACTTGCTGTTTGATAATATCACAGATTTATTACGTAAACCATGTTTCCATATTACTGAAGCAATCTTTCGCTGTGCATGACTCAAGAAAGCTTTGGAAACTATACTGCGACTATACGCGACAACTTGCTTGGATAACCTTAGCTTGGTTCTGTCGAAATGTTTCCCGCGCTAGGACCAAAACACTTGGATTTCAGTCATCACGGAAATTTCCGTGCTACTTAGTGACTTAGACTGGTCCATTGTATGGTGGTTCAGTCGGTCGATGAACGGCATCGTGGCCTATGAGAGCGTGTGGTATCTTGTGTAAAATGGGGTGAACGAGGACATCATTTGTTTGAGATAGAACAGCAGTGGGCCTGACTGAACAGATTGCGTTTTTTAAGCCTGGTCACTTAAAGCACTTGTGAAAAATGAAGGGGAGACAAACTAGTCTGGTAAGTGGAGAGTAGTCCCGTAGACAAACTCTGCAGAAGTGCATTTAGTGCCAGCTGTCAACGAGTTCCGGACACCTAGTAGGATTAGAGGCAGAGCCCCAGTCCACTGAGGCGTGTTTGCAGCCGAAAGGGGAGCTTTTAGCCGTCGATGGAAACGCTCTACCGGTACCGTTTGCTTTTGGATAGTGGACCGTTGTTCGGAACCGAGTGTAACCTAAAAGTGCAGAATCTTCTTAAAGACCTTACCGGTAGTAAGCGTCTTAGTAAGAAGCATATACCGATGTCCGTACCCTGATCGAGTCATTCTTACTTCAACCCACTTGTTCGACCTCACTTTATCTACTTATGTCCAATGAAGAACGTTGTCCAGAGTTCACCGCGAAAGGTGTTTTCAACTGTCTCGAATCCCTGATCCCTTCTCACAATTCAGGTCCAGATGGTATGTCAAGCTTTGTGTTCACAAAATGCACTGGTATTTTACGCCATCTGTTATCTAACATGCTCAACAGATCATTTTTAGAAAACACCATACCAGCTGCCTAAAAAAGATAGTAAGACAGTCACCGTACCTAATTCTAGGACTCCAGGTGCACGTACAAAATACCATCCGATTGCAGTTACCTCCCCGTTCTTAAAAACGATGGAGAAGCTTATAATACCTGTGCTGGTGCCCTCACTGAAGGCTTTCGGAGAACCTGATCAATTTGCATAAAAGCAAAAGTACTTTGGATGCCACCACTCACTTATATCACGATACCGATTACACTCTCGATAAAAATGCCAAGCATATCACGTGTTCCCTTTTAGACCATAGTTCGGCGTTTGACTCTGTCCTCTTTTGCTGGACAAGTTAACCGTGACATATACTGAGTCCTAGATAATCAGTCGCCTGCATTCCTATTTCTCTGGTATGAAACAACATAGTGTACACGGAGGGAGGCGCTCCACCCCACTGCTTACTGTGACTGGAGTTCCCCAAGGAGCGACTCTTTCCCCATGCCTTCTCATTCTTCGCACGCTGTTTGAAAAGAGGAGTAACTTTTCACATTCAGCTAGATTCTTGCCATTGTGTTTATACATCAAAGGCTGTTGTATTTTTGCTCTAGTTGGAATATTATTCACATTTTTGCTTCATTGTGAGTCAAAAGTATCGTAAAATGCTTGTGGTAGGGCCGGGTGCTACTTTACAGTGGCCTCTGGTATGCAGTGTAGCGAATGTAAGAGTTGGTTCCACGATAACTGTACAAGCCCCACAACCTCAGCATACAAGAGGTACAGCAACGCAGGAAGTGTCTGGCTTTGTACGTTGTGCTGCTCGGATATTCGCACTTTGGTAGAAGAGGCAAAAACACTTCTAAATACGATAACTAAGGAACTGTCGTCGTAAGCCAAAGCCGATAACGGTGACAGTGATAACAACGCAGCATCCATTGACACACAGATCGCTGTGCAAAATTTCAAGAACGTCCCACCACAAACTTTAAGTCGGGTGCGTAGACTACCTACTAGGTTTGCTGACAGCGACTTGGAAAAAACTACACCAAGCAGGGTGAAGCGAGTATCTTCAGGATCCCGCATTCCGAGGACTGGCAGACCCAGTCTGAAAACTGCTGACCGTAAGACTAGGCCTACTTCAAATGAAACAGGAGTGAAGCGCTCTCAGTTCCAACAACAGAACCACACAAGCTGCAGACCATACCCAGTTTGGCGACCCAATCATTGGCGAAACTAACACGGAATGGGGTGCAAGTTCGATCTGAGGCTCTCAGTGTCAGGGCCACCGGATTAGGCTTTAGTAAACTTTGCATACCCAACTCTGAAAAATGGCAAGTAACTAAGCCTAAACGGCATGCTAAGAAGCCAATAACGGTAACCGAGCCAGCTATCATCACTCCTCATAGCAAAGACAAAGTAGAGCTCCTTGGCAGGTCCGTAATTTTCCATAGAGTGGGAGAAAGTAGTGACCCAGAACCACATAAACGTTTCGAACATGACCTTGGCAAGGTACAAAGTTTGATAAACCAGCTTTTACCAGAAAACGTGCCAGGAGTCACCCTACTCAGGATATATGGGGTAGGGAAACAGTCATTACTGAAAATGAGTTTCGGCCACTTAAAATCGTATTCAAGTCAGCAGATGAGAGGAATCAGATTCTGAAGAATGCTCACAGGCTTCAAGGATCTGGAGTGTTCGTGCGAAAGGAACTGGCTATTGATGGTCGAATCAAAAAAGGAGAAGCAGAACTAAAACTCAGATTAGCAGCTGAAGAGCAAGATCTGAAAGTAGTGGGTTTTAGTGTAGTGAGGTTTCGGTAACAAATGATGCCGAAGCCTCTATGGGTAGGACGGAAACTCGTTTAAGTAGTCTCGCTGTCTTGTACACAAATGCACGTAGCCTTTTAAACAAGTGGACTGGGCTTAGTAATGTGATAAGCAACGAAAGTCTTGACATCATTGCTATCTCAGAAACTTGGCTCTCTTCTTGGATCAGTGACTGTGAAACACACGAGGATTCGTCCCTTTTAGAAGTGACAGGTTAGCACGCAAAGGTGGTGGTGTCATCCTTTACGTTAAGAATACCTTGACTGTAAGATCCATAGAAACAGTCCCACATGAAAGTGGAACATGTGAAATGCTGCGCGGCCGACTAAAATGCAAGGGGCAAGATGTCAATGTAATCGTAATGTATCGAAGCCCTGAATGTGAGGCAGCAGACTTCCTACTGAATAAGCTGACCCTCTAGACAGATAAATGCCAATGTCTAGTTGTAGGGGATTTCAACGCACCATCATTGACTTGGATGGACTAACAACAAGAGCACCGCGTAATTCGCTTTACCACAGGTTAGTGGAGACATCAATTTCCTTAGCCCTCATACAGCACATTGGGACACCAACCAAAGATGATCATCAGCATGCTCCACCAGCTCTGGTCTTAGTATTCTCCAATATATATAATGTGTGCTTTATCCGCACCTAGCACCCACTGGCAAAAGTGATCATGCTGTCACCATCTTCAGATTCACAGCAGACATCTTGTACCAGGCCGATGGCCCGGCTAGACCCAACATATGGAAAGCAAATGTGGAAGCTACTAACGTGGCAGCGTCTTTGGAGGACTGGACAGTCAACCCAGAAGCCTCAGTTGAAGATGCGCAGTGCCCCTTCAAACAGTTATATGGACGAGTGACCCAAACGTTCATTCCGTGGACTGTCCCGAGGGAACAGAAACACTTATGACGATAAATAATCGTAAAAAGAATGAGACTACCAAAAAGTCCTCCAGGTGTACTAGCTCAGCTCACTATGCACCACCATATTGTCTCTATAGTCCTGATATGACAAAACTCGACAGGCAACACCGTGACCATCCCCCCCCCCTATGACTGTATACAGTGTGGTTAGTATTAGAGCAAAAAGCATGAGTTTTATTTAAATGTTTAAAACTTCATTAAACTTTTGTAAATAGGTTTTCTACACATAAGCAAATACCCGGTCCAAAATCTTGTATTCTTCAAACTTAGAATTAGCGAACTGTGGTTCCTTGGGTTCTACGTCTGTCTTATTGGAATACGCTCTGAGTTTGGAATGTTCACAATTATCTTCCCGGTTCTGAAAAACCTGAATGGATAGAGATACTATTAATTAATTAATTAATCTGGTCTCAAGTTAGTATTACTTCATCTGATCTGGGGAAAGCTTCTTGAGTATAGCCCGTCAGTACCGTAAGACTCGAGGTGTGCGTCTAGCCTCCTTTTAAAGGTATCAGGGGATGGGGCTGTAACAACTGCTGAAGGGAGGAAATCCACAGTTTACAGACTCTAACTGCAAATGAGTTAGCACGGATCTTTGTACGTGCTCTCATGCTCTATTCTTATTCTGTCTATTACATAGTGATATCTTCGGCTTCAGTTTAGTTTCCACTACTTTTGTTGCACCTTCGTCTTTTTCTCCATAAGCTTATCTATAAACAGTAGGTTATGGATGCCTCTTCAAGTAACTTTTGTAGTTAGTAAAATGAACTCACCTACATGTAGCACGGTCGATATAATTCTGCGTAGTATTTCTGTGCTCCTGTTTCGAATTTCGTCTGCCGCTCGTTTTGTTATTCACTTTTCAGGTTTACCCAACCAGTCCTTCATCCATATGGAATCCTAGTCGTCTGATTTGTCAGCGTGAATTACGCCATCTAGACCTTATGACGAACACATGAAGCCTTCGGTCACAGCTGCACAACACGCCCGACCTTCAATAATATTGGAAGA
>CALYCZ020000290.1:0-22879 GCA_944470555.2 Heterobilharzia americana | reverse complement strand
CTTATTGGCAGCCGTTTCTGTTATTTGTTCATACTTGTAATTTTCTGTTATTGTTCTGGATCGAACTGATAAACTTTTGTCGGTATACAAGGTCCTATGCAGATGCTGCAATATCTCTTGATCATTGATTATGTTGTTATATGGCCTAGTGGATAACGCTTTGTTGTTTGAACATATGGGTACTGCGTATGAGATTATGAGGCAACAACATCGCCCGTCTAGGGGGAGACACATTCAGCTGACGAGTCCACATAGGACGGAACGTGCTTTCTGGATTCCTACTTACCATCACCAAGCAAACTAAAACATATCAGTAATTTTTAATATTAAAAAAATCTGAAGCGTTAGCGGCTGCTGCAGTCTGAAAACACAGAATCTACTTGTTTAATTATCACAAATAATTAATTATAATTGTATGCTTAGGATAGGCTATATAATTGTTTGTATGATAGCTGGTTACCGATCGTTACCATATGACCTATTGTGCATTTATAGTTTGATGCAGTGCTTTAGATTCACCTAGGAAAGCTGTCTTGGCAGACGTCTTCATCGTTACCGTATGTGGCTAAGTTCAGTAATCCGAGGGATGACTTATTATGTACATCGACGACATATTTATCTCTTTTAGTGATGCCAACTATGCACCTCAGATGTTCGTTAAACTCAACGGGCCATGTTTCAGTATCAAATTCTCTTTGAGATATGAGTAAGATAGGCAGTTTATTAAATATCGTTTCAAACTGCACTATAAGATTAAGAAATGGTGGTATGATCAAGAAGACAATACACATGTAAGATGAATGGATTTGACTATACCTTAGCTACAAAACCCTTTATTCTGACACTTATAAGCGTGGAATATTCGGGAGCATTGTATAGAGGCCATACGATTAGTGCTTTTAGTATACTAAATATGCTGAAAATGTCTTGAATAATACACTTCACAGAACCGATTGATATATAATTTTTTCATTCAGAGTTTAGTTTATAGAAACGAAGTGCTATCAATCTACTATTTCAGTGATGAATGCACATGAATGATCTTGTTTCATTTTGAGAACATAATTCCTTACTTTCTCCATCTACTGCATTGAGTTTAAACTTGTGGATTTAATTTCTTTGGATGTTATGCAGTCTCTTTAGTATAGTTCCTATATCTTTATTTAATTATTGGATATTCTATTCCATAACGTATAAGTTTGCGATGATATTGTTGCATAAATGAAAACTACTTTCTCTCTGGTTTGAATTCCATAATCTTCCAGTGCCTTTTGTAGTATCATAGTTTAGATATGTGGCTGAATAATTTTGTTCTAATTCAGATTTCAGATTTGTTATTTGGTGGTGGAAGGCTATAAGCCTGTGTTGATCCTTTTGCAGTAGATCTCTGTGCTTGTCTAATCCTTTTGTGAAAGAGTCAACTGATAACGCACACATCACTTCTTCGATTAGTCGGTTGGAGGAGTTGATTATTGGATGCGAGAACCAGTACTCTACGGAGACTACGTTTGTCCATCACATTTTTATTTTCCTGCCAGGTTCTCTGAGGTGTCCCAACCTAATGGGAGGACCGTTGTGATTTGAGGTTACATACGATGAATGAATATTTGTGGTACAACACCAGTCCATTTTATCCTGTAAGTATAGTCATTATTACTTTGTTTAAATTTATCAGGATAATTATATAAACAATAAATTACTAACTAAACAATGCATAATTTGACATTTCACTTACATCTGTTTCACAGTTCATATTATGCGAAGTATGATTTCGATTTAATGAGAATTTCACATGGATTTGTCCATCGTGTAAGTTTAATAATAAGTAGTGTTCAGGTATACCTTGTGCA
Source organism: Heterobilharzia americana (assembly GCA_944470555.2). Taxonomy (NCBI): domain Eukaryota; kingdom Metazoa; phylum Platyhelminthes; class Trematoda; order Strigeidida; family Schistosomatidae; genus Heterobilharzia; species Heterobilharzia americana. The sequence continues at coordinate 21,029 of CALYCZ020000290.1, read as the reverse complement.
TTATTAATTAAATTTGTATCAATAAAATTCAATAAAATGCCTTTGGTTGACTTTGTAGCCACTTCGAAACTTATTGTTCCACTTGGCACTAAAGCACCACGACTTGGTGGCACTACAGCCACATAAGAATGAGGACTTGGTAGATTGATAGCAAATAAATGCTCACAGTATTGACCACTGAAACCTAGGTGAAAGATTAAAAGAATACTTCAGTTTGGAAAATTCCTATTTGACAAGTATACATTTTTAGATTTGAATACATCAATCTTCGAAGAGGATTCTCATGAAGAGTAAGTTCTTTACCACTTCAGCTAAAGTTGTTAGCATGAAAAAAGTATGCAGGATGCTACGACTATGGGTTATGCGTATTTGTAACAGAGAATGCATTCAATTTATCTTTCTTGGTTGATATCATCTCCCTCTAATCATTATCTTTTTAGATGTAGCTTCCAGTAAATTTACTTCAGCTTCAAATCTGTCATGATGTGACATGTTTTAACTTGATTCATACAGCATTTAGAAATAAATCTACAAATGTTCTACACTGATTCAAATTCTTATTTCCTCACTAATATGAGAGTAAGACTTGAGCACCACGGTAGAATTTTATTATGTTTTAGTTGATTTATTAGATGTATGAGACAATGGAAGTGTTGTTCCCTGAATTACATTTCAAACACAATTTATTGTACATAATCACATCAAGATAACTTCACAACTTTGGGATATCCTTTATATAGCCTTAATGTCCTTGTCTTCTTTATGATATAGATAGTAGGATTTTCGATAAATATCCGGAAGATGTGTTTAGTCATTCGTGTTGTATGTATTACGTGTTGATTCGATGAACAAAGATTCAGTTATCAATCTTTCCCTTCAATCCACACTGTTTCACGGTATGATACATATAATAAATTAGCCAAAATGGAATTACTCATTTTCTTGTTTTGGATTTGTTAAACTTCACTCTTCAAGATATTAGTTTTAGGAAAATTTAATTTGAGTACAGTTTTTATTGCGAAATGATAATGATAGAGGAATCACTGAAAACTATACCGTACTGAATAATTGTTTCATTTTATTTTGAGACTTACCAACAGTGCATATTCATGATTGTCTATGATATCTTCTCAAGTTTATTCGTATTTTGTGGCTGTCACCTTACTATGCAAATACTGACTGGATTAGAAACAATGTGTTTACTTTTCATAAATTTGTTCAATTTATGAAGGTAACCATCATCCAAGGTTATCGGTGGAAATCCATCCTCACGCTCAATTAGCTTAGCTAACCATATAAAGCACGGATTGTGTTCAAAACTGTTGGAATTGGATTTCGAAGTTAGTCAACAGTGACTACGAAATAGTAGTTCAGTTGGCTAATTTATAGTAAAATGCATCTCCAAATCGTCCATTTATTCAAAAAAAACAAACTAAATATAACAGTAATCCCATTACCCTAATGAAGAACAATCCATAATAGCCTGACTGCGAATATGATGACGTCTAATAAAGTCCAACGCAGCTTATGACTTGAGTATTTCGTATTATAGTTAAACTAAAAGGCACTACGAAGTGACTTATAAATTTGTTCATGAAAACTATTTTCAGAAAGTATTACTTCATAGAATAGAATGTTACTCACCATTTTGACATACGCAACTGTAAGCTTCATTTTGATTTTCAACACACTTTGCATTATTTTGACACTGTTGGTAAGCGCAGAGTGTTTCGAGATTTTGTGTTGTCAGTGATCGAGTTTTGATTGGTGACTGCCTTACTCCAGGTGCAGATGTACGTCCAATAATGAATTGATAATTAAGTGGTTTATCCATTCGTGTCACATATGTTGAAGGATTCCAAGTTGGTCTTTCACAATAAATCCCTTTAAAAACAGTGAAGGAAAAGCGATATATATATAAAGTATATATTTTGATGCTCTATTCATCTCATGACTAGCAATAGGATCCAAGGCGCACGTTTCGTTCTGTTTGGGACTTATCAGTTGGATGTACCTGCACACACTTAAGATTAGAACTTAAAGGTCAAAGCGTCATCCACTAGCTCACTGGGGTATAAGAACTACCTTTTGAGCAATGGGTATCACTTGTTGCCTCAAACTTGTAACTTCCCATTGCTCGACCTCTATTGGCAGGTGGGCTTCTAAGTGAATGCCTCGATACTGCAAGTATCAAACAGTATATATTGTGTTACTTAGCTTGTACATAGTTTTAGAAAACCCTACAATCAAATGAATCCCGTATTAAGTTCAACAAAGTTTTTTCTCTTCGTTTAACAAACATTATTCGTTTCATCTTTGATTCCTTCTGATTACGAATACCATCATTTCTCTTTCTCGTGTTTCTTCTTTCATAATAATTAAAAATGCATACGTTTAAATAGAAGCCATGAAATAAAATTAACTTATCTCGTTCTAGAAACCTTTATTTATTCAAGATATACTAAAATTCATTGATGTAAAGCAAAACATGAACTATTTTCTTTTCATTGCTTTACCGGTCACTGATCTACCAACATTATGATAGTGGTTTGGATCAGTATTCATTTGTTCCATGTCCTACACTAATTTTTCTTTGTTTATCTATTGGCTATAGCTACAGAACGGATTTTCTGAAGTTATTTGTCTTCACAAATTTTAGAGTCTCTGCAGACAGTAAGGAAGTGCTGCTTAACTTTTAAGAATCAGAGGATTGATTTATTTCACTCGTCCTTGTGCAGTGTGTGTTGTATTTCATTGCCGTAGAATTCTTATTTATTTACACCCAACCTCTGATTGCAACCATTGAGATATTTAAAGTATATATTTTTTCAGTTGAAGTTAGAATATGTAGCGGTTTAACTGAATAATTTCACACTTTCCGGGTTGTGCATAGCTTAAAGTTGGTGATGTCGGCTGGAAGAGAGCATGATTTACCCAGAAATTTTATATTAACCATACTGTTTTGGTAAGAAAAGGTCTATACCTGTATTTTTCCATTGGTTAATTGCATCTGTTTGGCACTGAATGCTTAACTTGTTCGGCTTTAGATCAAAAAGATTACATGATCTTCAGTTTGACTACTCCACTTTTAATTGTTTTTCTAGGTAACTTGGTGACTGTAAAACTAACAGGCGTGAGTTTTAATCTTTGAGGGAGTATGACTTTCCTTGAAGTTGTTCTCATCTTTCGCTTGTATGTGTACAGATGCACCAAACAGTTGTGTAGCAATTCTTGCGAGAATTTAATACCTTAGTTACCATATTTATAGCTCACCTTATGTCTTATGTATTTAATATTTTGGTGTCATTTATCCGAAACCACGTATTCACCATATAGGTTTCATTTTGCTCAGTGTAACAGAGATTCAATGTTGCATTTAAGCCTTGCGTTTATTGGCACTCCGTCAATATAGTCTTCCCTTATTCAATATCACATCTCTGCTGTTCTACAACAAGTGGCCGGTTTTAGAACCACTCCTTATATATGGATCATTCACCAGACTGTGACAATCGAAACCTTTAGATAAAGAATAGCTTGCTTTCAGTTACCAACCATTCAGAGTATTTAGTAGTAAACGTCTTCAGGTAACTAACCGGAATTCCTGGACCTCATTTCAGGTAATTTCTAGTGAGTTAGGTGATTTTCTATGTGATTACTGATTGTTTTTCATAATGAGATTAGGAAAATACCGAAGTCTGTTATCATGATATTTTTAAGGAAAATCCTGAGAAAAATAGATCTTTACTAACCTGTGTATCCTGGACGGCATTTGCATATATATTCATTTATACCATCTACACAAGTAGCACCATTTTCGCACCTATTGTACAAACAATCATCTTCATTGATTTGGCAGTCATTTCCAATCCATCCAGCTGGGCATTCACAGCTATGTGAAAAAAAACATTATGTGATAACGATGGGTATAATGAAAGCTGCTTTCAAATCAATGAATCCCTGCAAACCACCGGGTAAATTACTCTCCGTTCACTCAACAGTGACATGTTTTGAGAGGGATTTTTGGAAGTTCCTATGATAAGTCGTGAGCTATGGGGTCAACCAAGTTGAGGATGGGGTAGATGTCCATCGACGATGATAGTAACACACTGAGAATTAAGAGAGGTAGAAGTTAATGAATCATTACCATTCAGCCACTAGATTGAATGCTAAGAAATTCACGGTGAGATTTGACAATCTTTGGATTCAATACCTCTCAGAGTCATATGTCAGCACTACTGATGAGTTTCAAACTAAGAAGAAACACTTGTTTAACGTAGATCTGTGATGAAAGTTACCTTCAAATCAATGAATCCTTACAAAGCAGCAGTTAAATAATTGTAACGAATAACAAACCTGTAGTTATTCCTAGGTAAGCTGACACATTTTCCTCCATTTGCACATGGATTTAATTCTTCGCAGTAAATATATTCATGTTGACATTTCTTACCTAGGAAAGATAAAAATATGCAGGAACTATTGCTGGATAAATAAAGCGGTTTCATTGAAAGCTCGTGATAAAAACTGTACTGAATTTATGGATCCTGATAGGTTATATTTTGTTTAGGATGTTTATTGCTGCGATTAGGGATGAAGTAAGAAAAACTAGTGAGTTGTTACATGACTCAAACCAAAGAGCTTTTTCTGCTAAACTGGTTATTCGTTAGTCAATTCATATCTGTCAACTGCCCTTTCGACTTAAATCATTAGGTTGTGTACCACATAGATTTGGTGAATGCAGCTTAACTGATAAACAGAATTATTAAAAAAAGACTCAGCTTTTCACTGATTGATGAATTAAGAGTCTCAATCCCGTAAGAAGGTGATTGTCAGTACAATTGTCGAAAATCAGAGATGAGAGATTGCCTTCAGTAAATTTCAGAATCCATGAGGAATCCATCCTATAATCTGAGTATATTGAAGTTGAGAATGTCAGTTTAAACACTTAAGATGGTGAGTCCAAACACTGATACAGACGTCGCTTTACAAACACCAACTACTAAATGATGTCACGGTAAGCTGAGATGGTAATCAAATACACAATGATTCCTCACAGTCGTTTATAGCTGAAACTGTATTCCAATGAAAGATAGCCTGAAAGATTTCAGTTCGTATTGATATGACAAGAAATATGTGATTATATATCTTCAGTATTCAATTCTGTCAACAGATGAATTATTTTCATCACTTCGCAATCTTTCTGAATACACTTAGCCAATGATGGATAGTAGGTATCATTGGAATAAAAGGTGAGTCTTTTACCTACTTCCCAGTGAGCGATGTTGTTCCTACCAAGATTTGAACCCAGTAATTACCATAGCAAACGCTACAGTGTTATCCACTAGGCCGCTGAGCCACTATAACCATTCCTTGTACAATGGATATAGTATATTTTTTGATGTGATAGCTTGTAAGTCTTCGTCAATGATTCGACCGAGCTTTGACGTCACATCTATACTTATTTAATATTAAAAATTATTCTACCGTCTCACTACTCAATGAAGAAACTTACTATCCTCTTCAACTAGGCCCTACTTTTATATTGAATAGACAGCCAGGTTAAATATTTTAAGAAAGCCACGTGCACCTTTTCGCATTGAAAAATTTAAAAAGTTTAGTTGAAATACAATTTCCTGGGTGAGATCATGTCATTTTCTTCAGCTGCTTATATCCTTCTAGAAAAAGAATAGTAAGCGGATAGAAAAACTGAAACGAACATTCTTTCCTTTAAAGATCTTAATCTGTTCGATTCATTATTCAGGTCTCAGCTTACAGATTAATAAAAGAAATAAGGAATATATGACAAAAAATGCCGGCTGAAGTTATTCTGTTTTATATTTTATAGTGGAGAATATTCCACGTTAATATCCATATTATACTACTAATACTATACTATGAGTATTACTTAATGATCGGTGGTGGTTAGCAGTGGGACCAAGGACGCTGGTTTCCTCCTATTTGGGACTCGTCAGCAGGATGTATCTACCTACCAGTGAGCGGCTTTGTTTTCAGTGGAACTTGCACTCAAGACTAATCGCCTCAATATTATTATTAGCTTAACCGTAGTTGGTTTAAACTTGTTCTGCTTCACTCACTCACTCACTCACTGTTTTAGTCTCAAAACTTACAAAATCAGTGTGTGATAATAATATGAAGTTTCCATTCTTTTCATACCTACTCTAGAACCTTGTTATTCTTGATAAGAAAAATGTCAAGTCTGATTTATTGTCATATATTCTTCATTTCTGTTTTGAGGTTTATAGGGATCGATTGATTTTGAGGTAGCACTTACTACAGATTGGCATCGGTTGGAGAACCACTGAAAACCTTGGAGCACTGGAAAACTATTTCGCTCTAGTTTGCGACTGCCCATCAGCTTGCACCCACTATCTTGTGAGAGATGGAACTCAGGAACATAAAGTATCACGTCGAGCATGTCACCATTCAGGTGTTGGGTTGGAATACAGTGACTCACATTCTGCTGAGTCTGTCAACTCACGATGAGGCGTGGCCTTTAAACCGAATTACTGCCTGATGCTCATTAGTGACCTACTTTGAAATGAATCTTCCAGAGTTCTAATGAGAAGCTGCGACCTGCGAGGTCAGCCAAGTCGGGTGCCGAGACTAATGCTCCCCTCTGACAATGAATGATGAATGTGCTATATAATGAAGTAAAAGGAATAAGAAAATGTGGAACATTGTTTCCAACTCAATGGCCCAATGGTGAAGTGCTGGCTTCAAGACATGTCAGTCTTGTGTTTGATCTCTTGTCATGTAGTGGATGCGTACTGCTGGTGAGTCGAAAAGTAGGAAAGAACAGCCAACAAACGATCTTAAGTTTTCGATGGTCTTCCAATTGATGTCAGTTCACGATGAACACTACCATTGAGATATTTCCCATTCATTTAATTCTTTTTGTACCAAAATGTTAGATTAAACAGGCTAAGACCTTTCAGTTAAAGTGTATTTATCATATTGCATAAGTTAACTTATCACAAAATATTTAGATGATGGCATGTGACTGAATAAAACCTATGTAATGAGATGAAATCAAGGAATGTTTTGATTACTTAATTCCAACGCCAAGAAAAATAACTGCAAACATGAAAAGATTGAAAAGCAGCTGTAAACAGTTTGAGGAAAGTCTTCATTACCAACCAACATCGATTGATAAGTCTTTTCTTAATGAGTATATATCTGCCATACTTATGAATTCAGAACCAGAGACGATGATATTTAAGATTAAAGTACTCCAGCAATTGGATAATATACAGTTTTTCTTTGTATTTATGCGTACTGGGCTTTCTTTTTATGTGTACTAGTGGTTTATAAATGCTTCACCGTAAGGTACTACATGTATGATTTATATTACTCAGGGGGTATAATTTTGAAGGATGCGAGTTGATTCTCAACAGAAAATAAATAAAGTTTCAACACATTTACAGGTGTTCTCCGAGCTTTGAAGTTTGTCCTTGCATGATTGATCAGCAGACTGGGGGAGTTCATCGGGATTAACTTCATAAGAAGTGACTCATTCTCAAGTAGCATGAGTGTCGCAGAAAGATATTTGACCTTTTCTTTTTACCTGATGTTGACTTTTATAACTGTTGTTATTTGAACTATCCTGTCACCCTTCACTCATAAGCCAACGACGTTGAAGTCGCCCAAATATCCTTCACAGACATTCATAAAACCTGAAAGTACTTCAATATTTTATGAATTTGGTGGTTATGAAGTCAATTAGCCTAGTGGTGAAACGTTCAGAAACAGTTCTGAAAGCTGGAAAAAACATAAAGTTACCATCCCTATCTTGAGCTTTTAGTCTTCTGTACAAATTCAAAAAGTTTTGGTGGTGTGTTATACTAATAAATTAAATTAAAATTCAGTCCTTGGCCAACTATCTGTGAACTTTAGGAATTGTAGTTGATGGTTACTTACATAACGTTAACTGGCAAAAATAACTTTGGCTTTACCGTCATACTTATGCTGAAAGCATAATCTTTAATCTATCTCCAAGTCAAGACCGGAACCCTACGCACATAATAGACCACCTTTGTCTTTCATCTGTGACCCATTTAGGAATTTAGTTGCTTCGTGATGAAGTGTGACATAAATGACACGGTCACATTTGCAAGGCTGAAACTTTAGTACTGCATAGAGATTTTTTACAATCACCATATATACTTGCTAACCAATCACAGTTGACCTAAACGCTCTTCAACAGTCTTTATGCACCAGAGTAAAACGATTTAGCTAAGGTTACCAAGTTGTTCCAACTACATGATTCTAATTAGCCGTATTGAAGGAATTAGTATACTTTGAATTGACCTAGGGATAGTAAGCAGATAAACTTGAAGTACTGAAATTCTTTTATCTTTTGATTGAATCAATTAATAAATATTAACGAGTTCTTTGCCTTTATGGATGTACGACAGTTCTTATTGAAGATGTAGTAGCTAAATTACATCATCGTTTATAGATTTGTCTATTCTATGTAAGACACAGTGATACATTATTATTACTTGATACCGCTCATATTCAGATCAAGAAAATCATCCAACTTTCTTGCAGTGACTGTGAGCTCAAATACTTGGGCATAATTAGCCAAATGGGGTCAGTCAAATCAACAGAACATAGAAACCCAGATAATTCTAGATTGGTATACTTTATAAAGATGAGTGGTTTAAAGACGTATCCAGGTATACAAGCGATGAAATACAACCACAAGATGGAATGGAATAGAGTAAGTCTCGAAGATCAATATGGTTTGTTGGAGGGAGAGGTTAATCCCTTAATCTCTGTGTCATCGATTCATTGCCTAACAAGTATGATAGGAATGATTCAACACTAATTCCAGATTTGTGGAAAATCTTACTAGGAATCATATTGAAGTATGAAACTCAGTAAGACTATCAAAACTAAGATAGGGAGTTTTCTGAAGTTGACATGAAAATAAGCAACAAGGTGTGTTAGAAACGTCATCCACTAAATGGTCCAGTATCCATATGTGGTAAATAAAGTAGATTAAAACAGTATGGACTTATACTCTACTCCAGTTCTCAAGTTTCATCCTTACATCTGAGTTTAGTAGAATCTTTTCTATAAATGAGTGCTACTATATTAAATGAATTTGCCTACTTGAAATAATGGAGAATATTTGTAGCTCAGGTGGATGGCCTTGGTTGTGTTGTGTTCTGTGAGCTGTGTTGTTTACTCGTGAAGCTTTCGTCGTCTTTATGGACGACATCATGAGTATGAAGCATACTGAAGTTAGTGCTGATGATGTCGTCCATAAAGACAGTGAAAGCTTCACGATTAAACAACATAGCTCACAGAACACAATACAACCAAGAATTTGCCTACTTCCTGTTACAGAATAAGCATAACGGTGACTAACCGTGAAATAAAGTTGTACAGTGGCATCGATAATCGTTATCCAGTGCTTCACATGTTCCACCGTTTTGGCAAACGTTATTCTTGCAAGTTTCTATTTGTTTGGCACAGGTAGGTCCATGAAAACCTGATGGGCAGATACATCTAAAGATTTCAAAAAGAAAAAAAGGAAAGCACCCATTTTATCGATAAAAATGTTCATTAGGATAGCAATTTTATTAGAGAAATAACTTTGTTGGATACTTGACAGTTCAGGAGATTGCTTGGATGAGTTAAAAACCATCTGTTCTGCAAGGACTAAGGTTTTTCAATTGTATTGCAGTTGCTAACGAAGAAGTTGTGTACCGTTTCTTGCTAAGAAACTCGCAACTTAAAATAGAATGAACAGTTTGAAAATGACTTGCAGACTACGCTATGCATGTGGGCGTGTCTCATAGTTGAGTGGATTTAAAACTGTCCATTTGTGGTGTCAACAAGATTTCCGTTGGAAATCATTCACCATCAACGTGGCCCGTACAATTTGTCGGTCATTTAGAAATTGAACATTCTACTTTAGGTATGCTTTTTCATGCGGGTCAGATGGCCAGATTCAGGTGCTCTGAACAACTTGTCTTAGTGGGATGAATTTCTTCGGGTAATCCATTGATCAGATCAACCACAACCAACGAGTAAAACAACCCACTGGTGATGAGATCACTTCGATCTGACTGGTAAAATCTACAGGTAAGCTCAAGTGCTTTCTACCTACTCAAATTATTTAGTAGCATGTTCCGTAAGTTGAAAACTAACTACATATTCGAATTTATACCTCAGGGTTGGAATATTATCTACACAAAAAACAAAAAATAACATGATAACTGGTTTTCAGAGTCAGACTTTGACACGAAACCTCCCAAAGTTAGTGGGATTACAATGAAAACTAATTTATGCATAACCTTTAGAATATCTAAGGTCATATGTTTTGAAGTTCAAACTTGATGAAGTGATTAAAATAAATAAATAGTTGGTTGCACACAGAAATCATTTGAGCTACTGCATTACTGGAAGCTTTTTATTGCACAATGTTTAGAATCCTCGTAGTTATTGAACTGATAGGTTTGCTAATGCTTTGGATTAGAAAGATCTATTGAAATGAATTTCAGTGGTAAAATGGCCAAAACCTACTGAAGATATACTAATTATTAGTATCCCAAAGAAAGAAGGTAGAAAAGTTGACGAAGCTTCCACATTTTCATTTGAAGGAGAGACGCATGATTAGTTCTTTTACTTTTTAATCAACCAGTTAGTTCTTCAGCAATTTAATATTTGTACTAGGTGATGATTGAAGGTGAGATGAAAATCTGGACAGCAGCAGGATTCGAACCAGCGACCACCGAGTTACCAGCCCAGAGCTCTACCAACTGAGCTATGAGGTCCAAAGTTGACCAGAATTTTATTTCCCTTCAATCACCAAGGGTTTTGCCCGACTAACATGTGAATTAGTGATGTGTTACTACCGCTTGAATCGTATTCACACTGGCTGCCTAGTCAGAACTTCTCATCCCAATCCAAATCTAAGTGAATCAGAGAGGGGGAGCATCATATTGATTATGATTTGACTACCTGAGATAGCCGTAATTTGGCAGACTAGTATTTATACTGGGTGATGAGTGAAGGTCCAGATTTTCATCTCACCTCTAATCATCACTCAGTACAAATACCAGTCTGCCAAACTATGGCTATCTTAGATAGTCAAATCATAATCTAATATTTTCTATGCCGTATAAACTAATGAATTAATTTCCTATGGTAAGTTACTTCTTTTAAAATAATAATTTATGGGGATTAGGCTGTAGTAGGGTTACCGAACTAGTTTACTTGGAACAACACTAGGTGAAGTTCCTAGCGTTACTTAAGTTACTATCCAATCAATAATTATTTAACAGAGTATGAATCGAAATGAGTGAAAATCCACTCAGTAAACTTGTATACTTTCACGCAACGGGCAGCCAGATACTACTTGGTAGCCCAAACATCAGTACTGGTGGCTGGATCCAAACCCATGACCCGTCGGCTAAAAGCTATAGCTCCCCTCAACAGAGTATCGGCCAACACCTAGTGAAGAAAAGTAGAGATAATTCATTTGTTCTATTATAGACTAATGTGCTAAATTATTATATTCTAAATCTCGTGTGCATATCGCTTATATTTCACAAAATTATTTTTGACTGGTGATGAGAAAGGACCAGTTATATATATTTTGAAGATTATGAAACAGAAAAATTGCTATTCATGTAAAAAAGAATGACTAACTTTGTTCTTGATTGGATTCTTAACTTCCAATCAAATGGAATTTATTCAACAGCTATGAGGCCTAAAAGTGAGTACAGTCGAAGTACTGCTTCAAATATCAGTTCATTTGTCCGATTCATTGATTTTTTGATGAGAGTAACCGTTAGCGAGGGCTAGATAATCTATCTATCCAGTAATGTGAATTGTTGAACCTTTCACATGGGACTATAACTAATAATGACATTTTCCCTATGTAACTAATACTCTAGATGACTATTTTAGTTTCAAATTATCTTACTTAAATTAGTTAGTAGTGAAGTACAGGATGCAAGGTACAATACTTTAGATTCACTGAAATTAGATCACCATAATTTAACCTCCAGGTAGTTATTGCATAACTCAGTACCCAGATCAAAGTTACACTTAAGCGTTTACTGCAACTATGGGTTTTCATTCACAGCTTCTGATTATAGATTTTATACAGTCACTGACTATTCCTATGAAAGAACATAAGTAGACCTGTTGATCTGATGTTAAGTGAGGGGATTCAACATACCGATTATTTATTTATTCTTTCAGTTTTTCATAGAGATGCTGCAGTTTATAGAAGACGTCGAAGAAATATGATTAGTAGAAACATTTGGAATACTTGAAGATAAAATATCTGTTATATTATATTTGACTTTAGATAATCTAATAGAATGATTGTAAGATGAATCGAATTTTAGTAAAGTTATACATAGAAAAGTGGATTATTCATAAAAGTTAGCAACTGAATGATATCACAAGCGCTTACGTAAAAGCGCAACCCAGTACACAAGAATATACCAAGATGAGTTATATAACATACCAAGTTCTCACATTTGACTCCGTAAAACTTAAAGTGGTGTAACTGTGTGTGCATGTCTTTCTTTGTCAGGTCATTATAAAAGAAAGAAGACTTTGTTGAACAAATTCGCCCTCTGTGGTTCCTACCTCAGGAGCTGGACACTCGCACTAAAATATAATGTGTACTAATACTTATAAATGAAAGATGTAAATATTTAGGAATCAACTATTATGTGGATCTGTAACTGATTTATCTAAGCACTTGGCTTTAAACCAGAGAACTATAGGCTGAAACCCCATTTCACGTACCGGTATCCACACACCCTACACAAAAGAGGTGTGGCTCATTACCTACAACAAGAACATGCATGCGGTTTAGGAGTGCATTTTAACTTGATCAGTAACTCTTACTAGGCTACGGTTAAGAAAATAACATACGAATGAAAGTTATATGCGAAACATGAGGATTTTTGACAACATGAATAAATAAGCTTGAATCAATACACTGAAAAATTTGTCACAAAATGAGTAAGCAATTTTCTGAGAGGAAAAAAAATGAGAAATTAGTAACTTAGTTGAAAGCAGTTACGAAATAATGTGAAGAATAAAAAGGGATTAGGAACAAGGACATTGAGTGGCAAAGTTGTACATGAATACAAAATTCTAGTTCCACCTTTTGTATCTGTTATGGCCTCAGTAATGTGAAAAAACGTTTCCTCACAGCCGTTGGAAGATTATGTTTCACTATGTAGGCTACTTGAGAGGGACCTTCAAGAACTATGTCCTCGCTGTCAACCAAATGTTGCAAAATGGAGCTACTAATCGGTCTGAGGATGACATCGCAGGAAAGAGATTTGTTCGTCAAGGACTTTCCTATTTCGAGATTTCATTTTGTATTTCATCACTGTCTACAGTTGCTGCTTTGTTTGAGACGTCTTCAATTTTCATGTGAATAAATTTGAAACCTATAGTCTTACTACATCTCAGAAACAAAGTTACTTTGTTGAGCTTTGACCTGGTACCAGAAATGAATTTCTTCCTGACTCTGACTTCGTCTTAGTACAATCAGCTGAAGTGTTTTTAAGATACTAGATGACCATTTTATCACTCGTCTTAAGGTCTTATTGAAATCATAATTACTGCAAAAGTTAAGAAGCAGAACATTTAGTGAACTCTAAGTCATGCAAAAACTGCCTCTCCACTCACTGAGGTCAGGGCAGTTAGATTGTGTCAAAGACCCTGATAGAAGTGCACTTAATTGTCTACTGCACGAAGGTGCAAATGGTTGCTGGCTGAATGTTGCTTTTTTGATGAGCCTTTAATGTAAATGAATATGGATGTAGACTTCTGCATCACATCCCATTGTTCGTGTAACTGGAGTTACTAGGTGACGCAGTAAGTTGAGCTCCATTAAAAGTGTTTTAATCATACCGACTGAAACAAAGAAAATATAAGTGAAAATGTTTAGGACTACTTACTTATATGAACTAGGATAAGCTGTTATCTTGCATAACCCACCATTCTGACATGGATTCGTTGAACAGATATGGTCTCTTTGTTCACAGTTTTTACCGTGATATGGTGGTTTACATGAACATTTATAATCTAATTGAGAAAGTGTTAAACAAGTCCCATCATTCTGACATGGATTCAATAAACATGGCATACATTTTGCTGTAATAAGTAAGGATTCTTTCTCTCTCTCGATCACATCATGATTCATTTTCGAACTATGTAAAACATTCAAACGATTCTGTTGATCATTTTGTGACGGAAGTTTTGTACTTGGAAAGTATAGAATATTTTCATTATCATTAGTGGATGAGCTTGTATTTATTTCACTTTGTTGTTTCCATGGACAAATAAAATCTTCATGTTTTGAGTGATATATTGACTTCAGTCTCATGTTTGGTGGACTATAGCAAAGAGATATCCCATTATCTAAGAAATGTTGCCGAAAGTAACTGTTCAACCACTTAGCTGTACAATCACAATGTAAAGGATTCTGACCAAGAGCACTACAAAAAATAAAAGTATCATTAAATATATTCGTGATTATTTTACTAAAATAAGTATGCTACTTAATCTAAAATTAAGTAGGTAGCATTGATCAAACAAACTTCGTCAAAATAACCATGAAAATATTGATGTAAGATAGTGGCATTATGAGGTTACATTAGGAACTATAAAAAATGTAATCTCAAGAATAAGATGCGAATGTTTCACCAGTTACACAGCCCATATTGATGTTTCTCATAAGTGAGTAGTTTTTCAGCTGGTAAACGGTTGTATCAACAAGGTTTTCTTTGGAAATCACCCGTCAGCCAAGATTATAAGGCGCGATATTTGACACAAGGCGTCACAAGGGGAAAAAAACATGCCACTAAACAACATGAGTGGCTAGATATCACTCACATTGATTTGCAGATCTCGCTGGTTAAATTGGTGGCTTCCAAGGGAAACCCTGTTGACACCTTAGTTTAGTAGATGAAAACTACCCAACTATGAGAAATCCTAACATTAAACGTAAAATCCGTAGACAGTTGAACGTCTTATTTAAGGTATATAAGCCCATCTAGTCAGCTAACAATGATCCAGGTGGCCTGAACAATTTACTGAGTTTGTCAGCTGATGATTTCGACTACAGACGAGTCAAACGGGCATTAGGTGTTTAGATTAACCTGATCTGGTTAGTGAAATCTACAAATCAGGATGAGTAGCCTCTAAATATTTTTCTATCGGTAGCAAGTATGTTTCGAAAAATAGGTGGAAAATTTTCTCGATTACTGAGTTGGATGAGGTGGTCACTGTTGCATTAGGTGTATTTATTAGATTCAAAAGGTTGAGGAAACAGTAGCACCTTATCACTCGCCTTTTTTGTGGTAAAATCGTCGAAAACATATTCTGAAATAGGCAAACAACAAAGCGCAGATACTGAGGCAGAGTAAGGCATTAGGCTAAGATATTGTTGAAGTGACAATTTAATTCGTATATCATTTAATTTAAAATCTGTGAGATTTATATGCCTTTAAGAGTGTGTTATAGGTTGAGAATGATAACAGATCATCTATCTAAATAAATTTTATTCAAATGGACATTAATTAAGCGCAGAAAATATAAAAAAGGAAAGTCATACAGCTACGTCTTGGATGCATCGTTTTAGAGAATTCCAAGGGTATGAAGGCTTTGTATCACAAATGTTTACTGACATCTCAACGAATATACTAACTGGCAGAAGGTCCCATGAGTTAAAATATTAATGAGTCTATTCAAGGTGCTGATTCAAAGAATAAAACAAGGTGCATATGGCTGTTTGTAGGTGAAGGACAGATAGATGTCAGTCGTTTTGAAAACATTAGTGAAGGAACATACGTTTGTTCCAAAAAAAACACTGATAACAGGTAGGCTGGTCAACAAAACTTTTAAGCAAGTAGCGAAATGAAGAGGAGAACGATTAAACCTCAAGAAACAACTTGCGAAAGTAGACCGGATATTTTACAGTTTATACAGTGTGTTCTTGTTGCTTGTATTGGAATCATAACAGTTTTAGGAAGGTACTTCGACATTGATGAATCCTGATATGCAACATAACATAAATGAAAGTCCTGTTCACTTGTAAGTAGAATAGTGGAGCTTCAGTCCTTGAGACTTAAGAATAGATTTGACCTGTGAGTCAAGTGCAGTAATCAAAGTTCAAAATCTAACCACCTTCTGGATAGATCTATGTTGACTGAGCCAGTGAAATCATTTGATTCTGGAAAGATGGGCTACACATTATTAGCTACAAAATAGCCTACCTGATGACGGGAATAATGCTCTATGGGATGAAAGACCTTGAATTTAGCTAAACAGCCAGCTAGACAGGGATATGATGGTAGTACGATGTCTGTCTTAAGCTGAAAGCACTTCAGTTATGCTACTATCAAATTTCATGGAGGCAATAGAAAAGATCGCACCAAGTAAATGTGTTTTGTCTTGTCTTAAAGATTTATATTTCAAGTAATTAACAGAAACAACTGCACAACAGTCAAAATTACCCTAAAGTTCATTTATGATTTGATTCAGGCAGACATTTCTGGAACTTTAACCACTTTTCGTTTCAGGTACATTAAGTTGACATCAGCTTCAGCAGTATGAACTTGTGAAAGCACCACACACTTGCATGATTCTGCTAGCATAGAAACCTATTTGAGAATTATCATTCCTCCCCTTCTTTGTCTATGCCTTTAATTTATCACCTGTCACTATTAACACCATACATCCAATACTTTTCTGCCTATCTTGTTACAGTCTGACTATTGGTAACTGTTTGAGAGACTGCGATATAACTTCCAGCTTCCAAAATTTTTTTAAGTCTAATTTGGGGATTTGTGGGGATTTAGTGACTTTTCAGGTTAGTATTCATCATGGACTGACATCAGTTTAGTAAACTATATGTTGGAGCTTTCTGCATCCTAATCCTGCATCAAATAGGACAATAATGCTTACTGAACAAACCAAGGAAATTACAAATTAAAGATTCGTGTTACGTGATTAGGAACACAAGTAGGACGGAACTGTGGTTATCCACCTGACATTATTTGATGGAAGAATAATATCTGTACAACTCATACTTCGGATACCTGGAGATTGATTGACCAATTCTTATGACTTTGAAGTTGAATGTTGACGGTTTAGTCTCATATAGGAGAATGCTTTTTTGGAAGTAACCCCAGCTTATGATTTACTTGGTACTGTTTTGTTGAATTTTACATCTACGTATAACTGTGATACATAACTGCGAAACCACTGAGTGCAGTCTAGATGAAACAAAGAATAACTACCTACATCTATTAGGCTGTCTACAAAAAGCCGAAAATATGAGTAATTCATGTGATGAAAATTTATTCATAACCTCAGTAGATTATTATTACAAGGCGTTTAATTCATAATGAAGTTGGAAGGCTATATATGATCTGAAAATGAGCAAAATAGCAGAACCTGGTTGGTTACCAAGAGATTGGTGTTATTATCCAGAGTACTGCAGTTTGACAGAATTCTCTTCAATTATTTCCGACCGTTGACTATCTCAGTAAACTAAAGGTTAAAATCCTCATAAGCACAACGGAGTTTGTCTACTCGAAATAGTTTCAGAGGTTTTGGATTCGTTAATCATTTGCCGCCTAACTATAGCTTGAAAGAAGGAAACTCGAATCAACTTGACACGTTTCAGGTTTGATCTCAATCAAACCATCAAACCTTCACGCTTTTTCAGATTCTAAAATAAACGCATTCTTATTGAGGCTGGCTGACACTGACAGCGTTTTGCAAAAGTAAGAAAAAATCGTACCTCTCAACGGATAGGCTTTGTAGCTTAGTTTTCCTATGAAATAAGTATTTTGCAAGTGCTGAACCTTCCTATAGATGGATATGTTAACACCAATCATCATTTCAAAGTTCAAGGTGAGCTACCTTTTAAAGACATCACGTCCAATTCTTGTCTTTTGGAAAGTTTACTTTCTATCTTTCTGTTTTATCTTGTCGCAGATGCATTTTTAGGGGATGATTACAAAGTTATACCAGGCCTTATATCGATGATGTCTTTCCAATACTTCATGAATAATATAAACATGAATAAGCCTAACAAGACTTTCAACAATGATTTATATATTCCGTTTACATATTGTTTTAAGGGTAAGTAAATCGCTATATATGCTTTGAAGCTTTCTAAATCTTTATATATCAGACCATGTAATCCATTAAAACTTACGTTGTTGTGGATTGAGTTTTTCGCTTAAGCTTAAAGGATCCTCTAAACAAGTCGTTGTCAGTGAAAAAACAGCAAATTATGTTGTCAGATGCAAGGATTCTTTAACAGTCTATGTCTTTGACATCCTTAAGGATTTACAATTGCATAGAATTGAATTCACCTTAGAATTACTCAGTCTGTTTTCATTGGCTGGTACTTTTAAGCAGCAGTCACTTTATAACAAACTCCAACTAATATCTCAATGTTCAACCAGCAACTTTCTCAGTGGTATGTGAAATCTTAATAGTTTACGAAACAAACTACAAATTTCTAAGATGACAATAATGTTTATAAAGCTGTAATACAACTTGTTGTATACGAAGAACTGGCTGAGGCTGGAGCCATCAACAAATTTTTCAAGGGCTTCCAAGTTAACAATACATTTTTAAAAATATATAGTTAGTTCTGATTGCAGTAATGGAAGCGAAAATCTGAAGACAAAATATATCAAGAAGTCGAATGGAACAAATGTCCTACTGTACTGCACCCTATTTTCAAATGAAGTAGTTTCTTAACCTCGCCTGGTTAACTAGTTCATTAGTTACTAGCCGGTCCTAAGCCCGGGTAAAGAGGGAAGGTAGGGCATAGGGCTAGCAACCCTACCGCCGTAAAACCAATCCAACCACTAAAGAAACTTCAAAGCACAAAAGTACAAAGTACAAAAAAATGAAAACAAAATTATTCCTCGCTGGAATCGGAGAGGCGAAATGACGCCGGTTGGTGAAAGCCTGTCTTCGGGAAGCCAATTGGCCGATGTGTCTTCTCTTCTCTTCTCTCCCATGAAAGCAAAGGTAAACGTGGGGACATGGAATGTCCGCACCATGTATGAACCTAGCAAGGCTGCCCAGATTGCAAACGAGATGAGAAGGTATTGCATTGAAGTGCTAGGAATCAGCAGATGAAATGGAAATGGACTCTCCAAACTGTCAACTAGAGAATCAATAATTCACTCCGACATTGTCACCCAGAAGACAACCACGAGCACACTGAGTTGTTGAGTGGCTATCATGATGTCACTCACCAAGAGTATCGAAGGCTCTCATGCAGTGGGAACCAATCTCCTCCTGCAGGATAACGACAGCAAGATTCAACTCAAAAGGAACGAAGGTCACAATCATACAATGCTACACTGTGCACCTACAAATAATGCAGAGCAAGAGAAGGAGGAGGAATTCTACAGACAACTGCAATCAACACTGGACAAGACGTCAGTTGGCGATATCAAAATTCTAATGGGCGGGGTGACATGAATGCCAAACTGGAAGTGGACAACACAGGAAGAGAACTCATCATGAGTAGAGAAGCACTCGGTGAGGTGATGAATGAGAATGGAGAACTGTTTGCAGAATTCTGCGCATTCAACTCAACGATTTGGTGATTGGAGGCTAGGCAGTGTGTTCAAACACAAGGATATTCACAGGGCAGCGACATGGATTCGATTTCACCAGATGGACACACTAAAAACCAAATCGACTTTATCTCAATCTCAAGAAAATGGAGACGCAGTCAGCCTACTTGATACAAGGTGAAGAAGGGGAGCAGATGTAGGTTCAGACCATTATCTAGTGCATGGGACCTTCAAAATCCAATTGAAAGCCTTGAAAGAAGTTGGTGACAGAGCACAGTTGAAGTCCAACACCCGGAAACTGAAGGACGAAACTACAAAGAAAATTTTCACATCAGCCAGCCATCAAGACAAAATGGGAGATATCGGGCAAGATCCCTGAAGAAACATGTGTGGATGAAGACTGGAACTCTTTGAAAGCTGTGTGGAAAGAAACCTGCACAGCCCTATTAGGAAGGAAGAAGAAAGAAGACAAGGAATGGATCTCGACGGATACCTGGAAGCTGATAGAGCAGGGAGAGGAGGATGGTGAAGTGGAAGATAAACCAGTGCAAGGATGCACAACGAGAAGAGGAACTGAGCACAATGTATAAAACACTACACTGGACAAAGAAGTGAAGAAGAGTGCACGCAAAGACAAAAGACAATTCCACGACACACTGGGAAGTGAAGCAGAACAGGCTGCATGTAGGAGAGAGAGACCTGACAACATTGTATCAAATAACCAGGTGACTATCTGTTAGGGAAGAGATCAACACAAATGAAAGCAATAAAAGATGATGGAGGAAGTTTAATTAGCAAAGAAGAGAGACAAAGGAAACGATGGGCAGACCACTTCAAAAAGCTCTTGAATCGACCACCTGCACTCTGTCATGAAATACCACCTGCAGCCACCACCAGCCACAGAACTACAAGTGAACACAAGGCCTCCAACGAAAGTCAGAATAATCCTGAGCGCCATAAAGCTACTGAAGTGCGGGAAAGCAGCAGGACCAGATGGAGTCCTGCCAGAAGCACTGAGAGCAGACGCAGAGACAACAGCGGACATGCTCACACCACTGTTGCAGAAGGTGTGGAAGGAAGGAAGGAAGGAAGGAAAGGTACCTGCCTATTGATTGGAAGGAGGGCTACATTGTCAAACTCCCAAAGAAGGGTGAATGACCTAAGTCTTTGCAAGAACTGGCGTGGAATCACGCTACTGTCCACCCCAAGCAAAATATTAGGCCGCATCATCCTGGAGAGACTAAAGGATTCACTAGATTCAAAACTACGACTGGAACAGCCTGCCTGACTAGATTCAGGAAGTACAAATCATGTGTGGACCAAATTGCAACGCTTCGCATCAGCATAGAAGAGAGTATAGAATTGCAATCAACCGTCTACCTGAAATTCATTGACTTTGAAAAG